>VZSV01000003.1:4503397-4543879 GCA_013398735.1 Nothocercus julius
TTAAAAAAAGAAGGAGAAAAAGAAAAAAAATCAAGTACAAAGTAAATTCCTCTTCCCATAGAGAAGCAGATGGAGCTCCCGTTTGGGTCACGAGCTGCTTCAAACAACTAAAGGTAGAGGAAGAGCCTAAATGCACAAGAATTAGGAAAGGTGCCAGGCTGCCAGAAAACTGAGCCCTGTCCTCATTTAACAGATGTGAGTGACAGTGTCTTACTAAGTGAATGCATATTCCTATAGTAAAATAGTGAGGATTCCTCCTGGGTAGAAATCAGGATTTCCATTATTTTTATTATGGTCATTGTAAAAAGGATGTAACTGCAAGCTCTGCAGAGCAGGCTCTAAGGAAAACGACCAAACCATCTTTGCATCGTTCTATTTCATTCTCCTGTTCTGAAGAAAGACTGACCAATCCAGAAATTACTGCACAACTTCAACAGACTTCTCAAGGAGCTTTATTTCCTTCTTGTTTTAAGGTCTTGAAGTCACTCTTCCTTGGACAGAAAGCAAACCCCAATTTTCAGGACACTGATTTATAAGGATTAACTAAGGTTTAAAAATTCACATTTTATACTCTTAAAAATATTGAGAATATTAGTGAAAATTAATTTCAAGGCAGTACAGTCAATAAGAAGAATCTACAGATTATTCATCTTTAAAGATGAACATAATCCCAAATTTTTCTTCACTTGTGTTGCACTTCCCCATAACAGAACACTAACCTGCACGACTATATGAAGAGTTCACTTTGTTGTTAGGCTGATAACCCAATATTTGAATGCAGACACAATAAAGGCAGTTCTCATCTGTGTGCTCCTGCAGTCCAGTATCCTCTGTATTTTCTAGAAACTGAGAGGCATCTGAACGGCTTGTATTCATTATTTCTGTGAGACTGATCTGTTGTCGAAGCATCTGAAAAGGACTTTTGACAACATCACTTGTGCCTGATGGAAGACCTGCAGATAAGCGATTAAATATCAGAGAGAGGGGAAAAAAAACAAAAAACCAAAAACACAAGAACAACAAACCCACAACCAACAGGTACTATAACATTATTTGAATTAAAATTTCTCTTTTAAAGGCTGAGCCCAAAAAAGAAATCTAGATTTTTTTTTTTTGGAATGGTTAAGCTCCATTTTATTAGTATTACTGAAATAAACACAGCATTTTAGTCCTAGCTTATCCTAAATG
This sequence comes from Nothocercus julius, assembly GCA_013398735.1. Classification (NCBI taxonomy): domain Eukaryota; kingdom Metazoa; phylum Chordata; class Aves; order Tinamiformes; family Tinamidae; genus Nothocercus; species Nothocercus julius. The sequence continues at coordinate 4,504,586 of VZSV01000003.1, forward strand.
ACAAACTATTGAAATGTATACAATTAAACCTATAAACACACAAACTGTAATATGTGCTAAAATCTGACATTATTTCAACATTAGTAATAATCATGTAATATTATGCTATGAATTTTCACATTATCAAACGAGATTAGTAGAAACAATATTCCAGATGTATATAAATGAGATGTGCACAAATGAAAACAAAAACACAATATAAAACAACAACATAGTGTTGGTAATAGCAAGAAACTACACTCAACACAGAAGCAAACCTAAGGCACTTCACTGACATGCCCTTTCCTGAGTGGAAAATACCAACAAATGCAATTCTGAACAAAAGTTACCCCTACACCAAAAATTATACACTACAGAAACACACCTTCAGGAAATTCAGGTTTATATATTACATTAACAAACAACAACAAATCACTATGATGCATCTGTTTGGATGTTCCGTATGCTTGTGATAATGTTCCAGATGACTGACAAGCATGGCAAGAACTATCCTGTACTACTCTAGAATCAGAATCAAGGCTCATTATTTAGCTACTACAAATTTTTTTCCTACTACTTTTATCCTGCTACAAATATACATATTGATGCCCTACATGCTTTTGACTACTCTGGAATAAAAAGAAAGAGCATTCCAGAACAAGCCAGGCATTACACAACACTTGCAATTCTCTTGTACCATGTTCCATCACTTCTGCTGATCTCAACTATCACAGAAACATCACAGAAAGACAAAATTTACTTTCTGAAATGCACTCCTAATGTTTTTATTGGTACCTCTAAATCCACGTCATCAAAGCAGAGTGAAAATGTAACAGCTGAATATATGCAGCATTATCCTTTTAATCTTAGCTTAAAATATGCTACTTTAATCCACTGACACTTCCAGTGTTTGCTTAGCAATAGCTTATATTATAATAAAAGATACGCAGACTTTCTTCCTTAGTTTATTAGAGCTAGACTGTTCATGTTGCTTTCAAGCAACATCCCATTGTCTTGAACTACATTGAACAAGGAGTTAATGGTCTGAAAGCCAGAACACCTCTCAAAACACAACAGCTAAAAACAGCATTTTTTGAAAAATAAAAAAACCCCTATATATCCCTCAACTCCCTAAATAACAAACACTTGGTTAAACAACAGGAAGGTATAGAAGAGGAGAAAAATACCTCCCGCATCAGGTGCAAAGACCCTAGCTCCACGATCATCAAATGGAGGTGTGGTTTTCTTCTGGAAATATGGAGTTTCCTTTACCTGGAATGTTCAAATAAAATAAGCACAGATGATAATTGTATACAAAGGAAAATACTTTCATCAGGATAACTGCAGGAAGGGAGATGCAATTAGAAGTGGAAGTCAAGAATGGATGGATTCCTGAATGCCAAAAAAAAGCCAATGAGAACAAAGTACATTTGTAAACAAGCACTTTCAAAGCAAGACTTATAAATACTCAGTAAATGGCAGTGGTGACAGGCTGCAAGGAAATCAGTGACCCAGAAATTCCTCTTCATGATCTGTCCCTGATCACTCCATGTCTCAGGATAACAGAACAAAAATAATGAAGAGTCAATCGAGGGGAAGAAAAAAAAAAAAAAAAAAAAAAAAAAAAAAAAAAAAAAAAAAAAAAAAAAAAAAGAGGCGAGGAAAAAAACTGAGGCAACAAAAACATGCCAGGAAGACTGAGGAAGAGCAGCAGAAAAGAAGCAGAGTAGTAATTGCATATAGGAGGAATAGAAGCAGGAATGATGGAAGATCTTGCCTTTCTCCTAGTTTAAACAATTTTTGAGATAAGAAAGAAATTTAGGTTTGAAAAACAACAACTAATTAAACCAAAATAGAAAAGACACTGATTTACTTTTGATATAGATAATGCCCTGTTTGTGATGGTTAATCCTTGTGATGTGTCAGTGTCTACTTACTACGTAGAAAGAGGAAGAGAACTGATAAGACACTGAGATGGTAAAATATATGTGAATAGTGTAGTATTATACAAAGAGAACATGGTAGCAGGAAGACTTTACTGTGAGATTATATGCATTGTATGGTTGACTAGTGAATATATGTACTTGTTGGCTAAACAGATATTTAGAAATGTCCACAAATCACGCCAATTTTAGCATAAGAACTGTCAACTAAAACTCCTATGACAGCATATTTATTTTACCAACATTTAACACTTCTCTCACCTATTCTATTCCATTACTTGCCTAACAACACATACAGAGATGCCAACACAAAACAGAGTGGAGCTTTTCTGTAAACAAGGCTAAAAAAGTTACTCATGTTCTCCCAAATGCATTTGAAGTACCGCAACATACTTTTTTTCGTTTTGCAATCTTATCTATTTGGACAAAAACACCACGGTTTGTCACTACTCAGAATGCAAATGCAAATGCATTAAATTATTATATAAATACCTGAAATATTTCATTGATATCCACTGGGAGCGCAAGGCCAATGTAATCATCAGAGCTACCATATGTAGCATTAGAAACCATGGAGCGAACGGAGGAGGAACGCTGAAGTGTGTTTTGGTTAATAGGGCTTAATAAGTCTTCTTTATCTAACGAAGCATAACTTAAAGCTTTCATGAACCTGTAACGTTAAGAGAGGAAATCACAATCTTTGTAAATTATTCATTTTGGCACATTACAAATAAGGACTGCTGACAAAGACTATGTTCATCTTCCCATTGTAAAACCCAGACTCTTTACTTTGTCAAAACTTGCTACTCTGTCAAATTACAGCTATTTAGGCTCATTTCTTTTATTCTGTGCATTGTACTGCCTCATGTATTGCATGGTTTGGCAGTTCCTCAGTGAAAAATTTCTTAGGATCTTTTCTTTGAAAGTCCTGCGACAGGACTTTGAGGAATAGTAGGATGGAACTTTTGCTTAAGATGTAGCCTCCCCTGTAAACAAAAAGAAAAAAATTTCACTAACTTACCAGTCTTTGAAAATTTACAAGCCATACACACCCCCCACACAATCAGGGAAGATTTAGACTTTTAAACTGCTGCAACTGCCTTATTTTGTATTTTGTATTTTTTTTTCCAGAATTGTTCAGAACTTTGCGACTGCCAAGTTTGTGTTTGCTGAGTATCAGAGATGGGAACCAGGAGCTTTTTATCCTGCACTCTAAAGCAGCCATGCAGGAACTTGAACCTGCCCAGGGAGCAGAGCTGACTGGGACAAACATCCCAGAGAAAGAAATTGACTAGGAAAATGAGACTGGCGAGAGAAGAAACTACAGAACTTGAACACTGAAGTCCTCAATGTTGACCACAGTCCTACTGACAAGAATGGGACCAATATGGGTGCACGCATGGCCAGAGGAGGTGTAGGCGGGAAGTGATGATAAAATACAGGTAAGCAGAAAGTTAATGAATTAAAACTGAAACCAAGTTTCAGGGAAATGGGAAACTTTCTTGGCCACCTCTCATTTTCATTCCCCAAAATGAGAACCTGTGCATACTTTCTGTTAGGCTGCATGAATGGATGAACTGTGAGGTGGATTAAAGCTTCGTGCTCTGAGACAACCATGTAAAGTGTCAACATAACACAGGACAGACTTTTCCTTCCTTTTCATCATCATCATTCTTCAGGTTTGTTGAAAAATGAAAAAAAAAATCCACACATCCAGAAAACCACACTACGGGTTATGTTGAAAAAACATTAACATTGAAAAGGTAAAACAAAAGGCGCTAAAATACTAACTACACATCCTTAGCATAGTACTATCAAGTATTTAACTGCAAAGTCATACACTGCTTTTACACCTGGGTCACGACCTCGCTGCACAAGTAGTACAGGATGCCCTGCACTGAAAGGGGCTGCAAGTAGCGGTCAAGCAGCTGTCCACAGGAATGCTGCTTTGCTCGAGGTGCCAGTGGGAAGCGTATAACAAAACAAAACGCAAACATAATTACTGGAAGAACAATGTTTAAGAAAAAATAATTTGCAGAGTTGATTTTATCTCCCCAAAAGCATTACTAATACTTTTTTTTTTTTTTTTTTTTTGATAAAAGGACTATGACTAACATACTAGTAACTTCTCCTCTTTCTCCCATACGAAGAAGTTCAGGCTTCTCCCTGGCCTGTTAATCTCCTAATACCTGCACTGCGTTCAGTAAAGTTAGCAGTTACCAGGCAGTGGCTGTCACTTTTACCTGAAACTGGAAAAAAATCTTAACAAAATGAGAAGAAATTGGAAGATAATCTCTTACCGGCTTGGCGTTAGCCGAGAGTCCAGGCTGCCAGACTTCATGGTGATAGTGTCAGTAAACAGCACGTCCTTGGCTGGAGATGCTAGAGCTTCTGAATGGGACAGTGAGGGATGCATCCTCTGCTGCTGTAAGCGTTTTAGTGTAGCGTAGCCAAAGGCATCCCGAGAACTTGTATAACTAAAGTTATAGTCAGCAAGAATTTTTATTGTAGCAAGAGAAGGAGCTTTAAGAGACTGAGCTCTTCGGGGAAGTGTATGAGAAGACCCTGGGGGTACGAGGGATACAGAATTTGATTTTGAGAGAGGCAGGTGGTTAGACTGTGGTGTTGAACAGTGACTCGGTTTAACTGTTTTTGTGCTAACCACAGTACTCAAACTCCCACAATCAGTGTCTACATTTGTAGTGTCCACACCTACAGTCTCCCTAGAAGGGCTAGAGCTCATTGAGCTTATGCCACTTGTTGTGGTATCTGTATTAAAACTTAAGCTACGGCTCTTGAAATGTGTTTGCGTAGAACCATCTCCTATTAGCCTTTCTCTGCTTGTGTTCTCCCGGTGATTTTCGTTTCCAAGACCTTTAGGGAGCTTCAGATCGTTTTCTCCAATACTCGGGGTACTATCAGTATCTTCTGTGTGTTTGCTTCCAACAAAAGAAGTTTCTAATCGTAAAGTTTGGATTTTAGGAACTCTGAAAGCAGGGTTGAACTCATCTCCAGAAGTAAAGTCGAGGCTACTGGAAGGTTCTGTTACAGTACGATTTCGCCTCAGGCCTGATTTACTGTCAGATGATGCCAGTTTTCCTCCTTTCGGATCACTGCTACTTCTGTGCTTTTTATTAGGCAAAGTAAGTGAGTTTAAAATGCGATTTTTCACAAATCTGCTAGAAGAAAAAAATGGAAAGGGACTGCGGTCCTTGTCCTTTGAAGGTCCAGGTCTATCATAAAATATTTGTTCTGCATCTTCAGTAATATCTAGGAAGAATGTACTAGTGGAAGTACTGCCAAAACGGTCATCCTCCATGATAAACATACCTGAAATTAAATACAAAATCCTTGTTACTGAAATCAAACATTTCTTGAAAGGGTATGAACTAAGTTGCAGCAGGATAAGTTATTCTAAAAAGCCAAAATTACAGGTTATGAGTTCAGCTGCAACTTTCAAGACAATATTTTTCCTGCAGACCCTCATACAGTAAATTAAATGTCTTTAGGAATACTTGAGCTGAAGATTTCATTGCTTCAAAAAACAAAGCCAAACTGGCTTATTTGAGTGCAGATCATAGAATCAGAGAATGAATCATAGAATGCTTAAGGTTGGAAGGGACCTCTAGAGATCATCTAGTCCAACCCCTCTGCTCCAGCAGGGTCACCTAGAGCAGGTGGCTCAGGACTGCGTCCAAGCGGGTTTGGAAGATCTCCAGAGAAGGAGACTCCACAGCCTCCCTGGGCAGCCTGTGCCAGGGCTCTGTCACCCTCACTGTCAAGAAATTTTTCCTTAAGTTCCTGTGGAACTTTTGGTGCTTCAGCTTGTGGCCGTTTCCTCTAGTCCTATCAGCAGCCACCACTGAGAAGAGGCCGCCCCATCCTCCTCACTGCCTCCCTTGAGGTCCTTATAGACACTGCTCAGGTCTCCTCTCAGCCTTCTCTTCTCCAGGCTGAACAGGCCCAGCTCTCTCAGCCTTTCCTCACAGGGCAGATGTTCCAGGCCCCTGATCATCCTCGTAGCCCTGCGCTGGACTCTCTCCAGCAGCTGGGATAAAAACTGATGATGCACCCCTTTAATGATACCTAAATATTTATGAATATAAATTTCAAATGTCAATTGCAATATTAAAATACATTAAATACAAAAAAAAGTATTAAGAATATAAACATACTAATATGGTATGCATATAATGTTGTCTGGATATTTTGAGTACGTAGAAGCAAATGTATCTTTACACCCAGGTATGGAGTTTTTGGTGGGGCATTACAGCAAGCTGCCCTGTGTTGACCTCAGAACTAGTAATTTACCCTAACACTAAAAGCTCTGACCCTCTAAGCCAAATGCAAACTGCTCTGCTCTCTTCCATCACACCCTTCTTTCCTGCATTAGCACCTTTAAGCCATCTGCTTTAACCTCACCTTGCCAAAATGTTGGTAAGAATATTAAAACACATTTTTTTTTTTTTTAAACTTACTTGAAGGTGCAGATTCACTTTCACTGTTATGCCTAGAACTAGTGGACTCAGAGTTCAAGCTAAGAGTGCTGGGTATAGAAGAAAGTTCATTGCAGAGCTGCTCCATGTCATCGGGGACCACTGGCCAAGGCTGTCGGCGACTGTGCCTCACTGCATCCCAGCTGTGATGTTTCAAAATGTCACATCCTTGTTTGGTTTTGGCAATTAAACCAAGCACGTAGACACAGGTTCTGTATTCATTGTACATACAGAAAAAAAAAAGAGCAGCGATTTAGGATCCATTTTAATTAAAACTATTTGTTCTAAGAGTAACAGTTTCAAAACAATTCAGTAGACACTTCACAAAGTTGCCAAGCAGCTTTTTATACCTGACTTTTTTTCTTTTTTTTTTTTGGGAAATCAAAGCTTAAATAATACACTAAAATATCTGCAAACATATTGTTCAAAAATAAACCCTAATTACAAAATCCAGATGCATATAATTGAAATATGTATTAAAGGACAAACATAAAACTGGGAGCACTATTAGGCAACAGAATATCTACTTATGCTTTCTCTAAAAGATTTGAAAATAATAGTGAATAACAATGACAGAATAATAAATTGATTGCAAGAGGGATACAGGTAGTATATACTTTGATTGCTTGAGAGAGAAAAAGGAAAGCTGTATCTTTTTTTTTTTTTTATAGCCTCCTTGCCCTACTAGCTGTATTTTTAACCTTCTTACACAATTCTGAAATTCTCTCAAAGTTTGCTATTGATGATCTTCAGCAACTAATAAACCAATGACTTCAAAATAAGTGGTAACATTATATTCACACATCTTAAAGTCTATTTGAAAACCTACTGAAATACTTTCTATAAGTTTTGTTATATAAGTTTTGTGTAATCAAACACACCCTCTAACAGAGAGAACTTCACAATGCTGAGCAAGTGCCATTATATCAGGGATTACGTTCTCCTCTTGAAGCAAGTTAAGACCCCAATTTGATGATCCAATGTTGCCCTGCAACAAAACAGATTGTTAAATATGTTTAAATTTGGTGCGACCTGCATCACTGCTGATCAAAAAGCCTTTCACTTTCACACATTCAAGCCACATCCTCTCAAAGCTATTAGAAATTTGAAATCTATCCTTTTACTATTTCCTAATTGTCCAAATCCAATAAAGGACTCAGGACACTATGTATAATACCTAGAACTGGTTACTGTTAGCTACTACGTAGCCCTCAGCTTATCAGTCACACTGCAGCTTGCAGTAAGTCTCTTCTTGCAAAGGCATTTCATTACATGCCTACAATGACTTCCACTAAGTCGGCTTGATCAAATGTTTCAAAATAAACTGTGGAAGACAGGAAAGAGGACAGACAAACACTTGAGGTATCAAAACAACTTTACAAGTACAGCTTTGACTGGTACAGACACTAGGTTTCCCCTGTTACACAACTACCACAGTTGTCATGATATTTACGTGCACCAATGGGGGGGTGAACTTTCTTCGCTTCTGAGAATTTAGAAGCGCCACAGTGAATATATTTAAATAAATAAATAAAGGATCAAAACTGCTCCAAGCTAACAGAATTTCATCTGAAAGTCCACCTAGGATACAATTTGGAAAACCATACCCTCTTATGACAAAATCCCTAAATAACTGTTTTAAGAGATTTTGCTTAGTTATTTCAGCATCAAAAAGTCACAACAGAACTGAAACAGCTGCAAGTTTGTAAATCTGACTGTTACTCACCAAAGCCCAAAGAGCTGCTTTGAGCTGCTTAATTCCTTCCCACTTATCTAGCATTGGGGAACGAACCGTGTAACTGAGATCTGGAACAATACTCTAAAGGAGAAAAACAAAAAAAGCACTTACAATGAAAAGCAGACTTCAATGAAACATGTTCACGTGCAGTTTTACTAAGTGTAAAGCTCTAATTTAAAGCATGAACTCTACCATAAACAGTGATAGTTGTAGCATAATGAGGATAAATCATCAGTAATTGAAACAATGTTGAAAAACTTAACTACCAACTACATCAGGTTTAATTCAGAATTAAAAAAGAAAAAAAAAAGGAAAAAAGATTCATCAGATTAACTCACTACAGTAAACGCTCTATTGAAATTCTCAATTACATACAATTCAATATATAATTTTGTAAATTTAGTTTTAAAGTCTTTAAACAAACTGCTTTTCTTAGTTTTTATAAGAATAGAGTTTTTTGTCTACTAACCTTTTTTTTTTTTTTACATTTATAAAGGATAGTCACATCTTGACAATACTCACTACAAAATTCACACATTTGTATAAAGAGTGACAAATTATTTCTATTATTGAGTTGCTTGTCATTCTAATGTTTTGGCACCCATTTTAAGAAAAACATTGCAAAGCATTTCTCTAATATTTCAGTTTTAGGAAGGAATTTTACATGCAACTAGATGGCAAAAGCCTGTCTTCACAAATTTTTGTGAATGTAATTTGATAATCATATAATTTGAGATTTTCATAATCTACCTATTATGCAGTGACCATTTAAGTGATGATACCTTTAAAAACAAATTTATCTTAAAAGTATTACAGTTCTCTAACTGTAAAAGGTATTAATAGTTAATAATCTGACCTGAGATTCCAATAAATGACAGCCTGTTTTATGGTGCACCAGTTGGCCATAAAGGTGAATGGGCAGGTAGACATGTGGTCGCTGTAATCTGGTAGAAAGACAAGTTATATGATTTCATAGCAATCAAGAAGTTTTCTTTTAAAATACGTTACATTACAGTGTATTTACTCTGAGTTTTAAGAGAAAGAAGAATCTTTTGGAGAGTGTTTACCTTTGGTTGCTCCGACGAACATAATTGTCACCATCAACAGGTTTGCGATATGTGGTAAGTGCTTCATTAAGTTGTTCTTCAATTAGCTCAACGTACTTTAAATTATATTCCTAAAAGATGACAGACAACACTATTTAACACTGTTAAATAGCTCATGGTTTTATAGTATGGTACTTTAAAAGGAAAGAATAAAACAAAGGGCTCCTTTATGAAGGATGAGCTTTTTAATGCTCTGAAGGCAGACCCACCATAATTACTGCACTTCATAAATACAATGATATTTTTCCACAGATTCTACAACTGATTCCATAATTAGTTCAGGATATTTGTCAAAGAGGGAGGGTTGGGATAAGGGAAACATCTCTCTCCTTTTTCTAACTTGAATAATCTCAATATAATATCATGCATTTCAGTAGCCCTATATAAGTGATAGCTCATGTATAACTTTCTAATAGAACAGTCAACAAGAATATACCATTATAATGGCATTCTTGCCTCAACAAAGCACACATATGATCAAATACAAATTAATATATTAATGGTTTTATTTTAGTCATAAGCATGATATGTTTTTCTTGGTGAGACTTGTGTTTCTATTTACTTCCTAACAGCATTGACTAGATGAATTGTTATGATATCTACATATAGATTAGGAAAAAACAGGGGTGACAACTGTCTTGAAAAGCAGTAATCTTCTCTGCAGTTTTTTAGACACACTTTTACATAACAAACCGATCAGGAAATTCAGCAAGCCACTTGCCATCTCTAAATTTTTGCTAGATTATCGAAACTTAGTAAAAAGCCTGGTTAAATCAAAAGCACGTATGTACAGAGGAGATATGAAACAGTTTCTGTTGACCTTTTCAACAAAACCATGAAACACTGAAACAGTAAATGTACTAGCATTAGCAATAAACATGTGTGAATGTACAATATTTTTCACAGCCCTTGACCTCCTAAACCTTTGTATTCACATCCTTCCTACTTTTAAATTTCAAGTGAATGCATCCTTTACATTACCTTTTGCCACTTCTCCATTTGCTTTGTTACATAGCCTCTTTCATTTAAATAGGAAAACCCCTTTGGAATGGACAGAAATCTGAAAAGTAACATTAGACAGTCAGTACTCCACTGAAAAATAAATCATGTAATTTGAATTTTCTTACTGTTTTCCCAGATTAAATTGAAACAGTATACCCAACATTTACCTTAGGAGTAGAAGTAAACCTTTGTCTCCAAGATGAGAAAGAGCTGGTTTCATTTGGATAAGGGCATGAAGATTGGCCTAAAACAAAAACGGATATTGACATCTGAACACAACATATCTCTGAAAATTACAGCAGTAAGGTAACAAGTATTTCAGGAAGGAAATATCAAACAGTACTAAGGTTATCCTAATACTAGCCAATTTAGGCACCTTTTGTCCTTATATTTGTATTACTTTACAAAAGAAAATATATTATCAAAATACCTGAAGCAGTATTTGTAAGTAGTCATGATCTACATGTCTGCTCATTCTTGTCATTAATAATGCGGTCTTTCTAGCAAGGGCCAAGTATACTATTACGGACGCCATCAAGGATAATAGAATCACAGAATAGTTGAGGTTGGAAGGGATCTCTGGAGATCATCCAGTCCAACCCTCCTGCTCAAGCAGGGTCAGCTATAGCATGCTGTCCAGGAGATCAGCAAGGCAAGCTGTCAGTACACCTCTTACTGTACACCTCTACTTGGATATATCCATATATCTCTATATCAACCTATTTATATAGTATCTATCTATATAGATAAGACATAGATATACACACAATATATAAATATATCTATCTAGATAGCTATACATACAAACTTATCTCCAACTCAGGAAACACAACACTTACGGAGTTGATACCAAAAATGAGCTTGAAAAAGTAAAGGATGCTCACCTTGTCTTCACATGCCTCATCTAGAATATCAAGTGCCTCTGAAGAAATAGTTTTATTTTTATCATGTAACTGGGTCACCAGGAACTCAATCCCCCAGTTGCTGAAGAACTCTACGTTTGCTCTCAGTAATACTCGTAAGTGTTTTGTTGCATACAACCTGCAGCTCTGCAAGAATCAAGGGAAATGCTTGTTTGAGTGGAAGAAAAATAGCTAATGCTACTGATGATTCTTTAGTTAAAAATACTTTTTCAATTGCAGTATTTTATAGCATGTAACTGAAATACCCACCTCAGGTATTAAAATTACAGTCTATTGGAGAGCTACTTCTTTCTTACCAAACGGTGAATTCAAGTCTGACATCACAAGCAGCCCGGTCATTACAAGTCTCATCAGAAACCTTGACCAGTTAGTCACTTACCGTGATGGTACCATATTGAAAGTCAGCAGCATACAAAGGAGAAATGCCTTGTAAACAGCCATTATAACTTCAGCCACTTCCACATATGTAATGGTTTGAAAAACACTTTGATCAACCAGCAAACATTAGAACTAGGGAGAATTTATTTTAATAAATAGTAAATTCCCTACAGATAATTATGAAATGATGAACTAAGAGAAAATAAATGAATAAATCCAATCTTACAACCTTATAAACACAAAAGGCTCCAAGCCAGTTCTTTCAGCTCAAGGGCAAGATCTTATAGATAGCATCAGTTAGCTCTGTGGAAACTTCGATGTGGGGCTGCAAAAACACTGCTATTCAACCCACTCCAAGTCTTCAAACAAGGCCACAGCCTCCATGGAGTAAGAACACTTGAATGTATTTCCCAGAGGGGCAAACCCAGCACTGGGTCCCCAGCTGGAGCGACATTCTGAAACCATTTTATATTTGAGAAGAAGCGAAAGGAAAATCAGTGGAGAAGATATCTGAGGAAACAGACACCCCCGCCCTCCAAGTGCAGGCTACATGCAAGTCAAAGATAATTTCCTGTACCAACTGCCAGGAGTTTTTACTGCTTGTTTAGTGCTAAAGGTCCCCACGTGTGATGATACAGCAAGCCATTCGCCAGCACAGTACAAAGAAGCCAAACACGGCTCAGCGTCGGGGCCAGAAGACGCAGGATGCGTCTACCACCTCAAACCCTCACGGGTGGCTAAGGGAAAATGTTAGGCTATGAACGGCAGCAGTAGAGAAGACCACGCTGCCTATTCTGCTGTTTCTAAAACCAAGTGGCAGCAGGCAGCTGAGCATGGTTCCTCATCTCCTTGAGCACAAGTCTCCAGGGCACACACAAAGGCCTGCTGAGGTGCCCACTGAGTGTTCACTGCTCAAGGGTGCTGCTCTGCAGATGTTTTCGTTGCATTCTGCCACCCCAAAATCCACTCTCTCCTTCTAGTGCTACAGTGACTAGAGAAGTCACTTTTCTCATTATACTGAGATGCTCATTAACAGAGAACAAACCTAAACTACAGCTCTGAGCAGCTGTAAGAGGTGTTTGAGACTATAACCACGGTTAACCCTAAAATATGCGCAACTTAACTCTACAAATGAACTGGAACTAGTAATAAGATATTTCATTAAAAAAAAAAATCTAGGAAATTAGAATTTTTGAAGGAAAGAGCCCTTACTGGAAATTCATTTTTTTTCCTACAAACGCAGCTTTTTAGAAGTTAGGTCAATTTTTTTTTTCTCTTTTTTCTTTTCTCTTTTAGATCAAAAATACCAGATATTTCCTAATGAATTCTAGGAATTGCAAGCAGGTTAACTGGTTCAGGATGCAAAATGCCTGTTTTATCTGCCCCACAACATTCTCATACAGTAGAAGAACTCAAGCAGTGCCTTTTTCTTGTTTTCCACTATTCTGATAGTAAAAGATTCATATACATTTCTGATAAACAAAGAAGCTTTTAAAAATAGACATATTTCTTAAAATCATTACCATAAATCTCTTTTTTAATATTGATAGGATTCTCATGGCACTGCAGGGTACAGAATCAGAGTACAATCTCATCTACGCCAAGTAGATGCCATATCAAAGTCTAGCTGGTAGGATTTAACTCACACCAGATCTCAGCCATGAATTTGCCTAGAGATCCCTTGACTTTGCAATCAGTGCCAATACAAAGGACTGTTGACCCAAACCAGGGCATGTAAAAGACAGGTTACACTTTCACTTAAGGAATCAGTCAGCGTTAGTGGTTGAGAAGATGTATCTTAATTATTTCTATCTTTGGTATTTCAAGACACTGCCAAAAATAACCACTTTATATAATCTCTGATGCTCTTTCACGGCAATATTGCCAGATCCTATTATAAATAGGAAACTGGAAAACAAAACTCAGAAGCTGTAACATAAATGGAGACCTTAAAACATCAGGAACATGGTAAGGTATTGGTGTCTGGCAAGAAGCAACTCTTCCTTTAAAGAAAATTATTTAGATGCAAAATTTGAGTTCTTAAGCTCCTGAATCTGAATGTGTCTCAGTTTTATCCATGGTGTTCATCTGTTGAGATCTGGCACTGAATCCTGCAAGTAATACCACTGAGGTCTACTTAAACCTGATCTGTGATCCTCTTCAGGATGCCCAGCTGTCTGGAATGGAATCAGGTAAACCTGGGTGCTCTACAAGGGTGTTAGAGAGCAAAGTCCCATTTGTATCCAAAAGACAAGAAACATTCGCTATGCATTGTTCATAGCATTGAGCTGCACACAGCTGTACTTTAGGTTCTGAAGAAATTATTACAGCATGCCTGGAGTTATTTTTAATTGCTCAGTGGTTGCACTTGGAAGCAAGTGAAATGCTGGCATGCTGTTCCCCCTTGTGTAGCCTCTTTTATGAGAGGAAAAATTGCCGGTGGGTGTGTGTGGGGGTGGTATCTACTGACACAAAGTCTCAATGGAAACAGCCAAATGAAGTTCCACTGTCTAAATCGCTCTTAATTGGCCATCATCTAAGAGGAGCTTTGAAGTCTAATAAAGACACAGACATGTGTCCTCACAACCTGTTATTTTCTACTTGCTTGCTCAGACTAGGCAAAACACACCTATGGAGAAAGAATGCCAAAGTCATCATTTCATTAAAAAAATACTTAAAAACACAGTCAGTAGAGATTTTTACTCTCTTCTTTCAATGAGTTATTCTTTAACATCAACTATCTCCATTACTTTCAGACTCTTTACTGTCTTGCATTCACTGTAGTAAATATTTCTGCCTTGTCCAGTGGACAGAATAGCTCTCCCAACTAAGAAACTCCTTTTCCTAGTTAAGATTGCAACTTATTTAATTCTCATTTATCTGACATCAATGCTTGCTTGTCTACCATGTAACACCTGAATGATTTATCTTTTCTTAAAGGTTCAGTAGCTTCCCTTCCTGATGTTTTGTGTATTATCCACACCCACCACCTTTGCTTTGAAAGCACCAAACCCAGCACCTACTTCAGAGCCATCTACCGTTCTAGGAACTATAGCATCTCTCAAGTTCTGCACAGCCATGTCCATCACTGTCAAAAGAGTATCTATCACTCTGAGTTATATTCATGTCAGAAATCCACATTTATTGTGAAAACAAGGCCCTCACTACTGATTTAGGATGTGCACTGATCTGAACAACAACATTATCTTGGTTTAGATTTGGTGTATGCATTTACATTTCATGCATTCATTTTAAGACTTTAATCATTCATTTTAAGACTTTAATCACTCTCATACATGGGAGAAACTTGTTGAAATGAATTGACATGATGAGCACAAAGACACTACACGAGGTGAAGTCCACAGCAAGCTGTAAAGCTGCATGAGTAAGCGTTACATTTCTCTAAATAAAAAAATAAAAACCTTTCTGAATATATAATACTTTCAAAATAAAATCATGCATCTTGAACCAAATAAATGTCTAACTGAAAACAAATACAGAATGTGTATTGATTTGAACTTACATCAGTAGCTGCTGTTAGGATTTTAGAAAGGATGACTCTTGCTAATCCATCTCTGCTGTAATCCAAACTGGAAACAGTCAGTTTCAATAAATGATCCTGGTTCTTCAAAGAACAAAGATTAAGAAGACTGCATGGGGGAGGGAAAAAGAAAATATTAGTATTTGAACTCATTATTTATTTGATCAAGAATTTAAGTACTCTGAATCAGCCTTGTATTTTTATAATGCAGAGAAGTACAAATCACGTTCTCATACAAAATGGAGCGACTCTTAGGCGCTCCAGATTTCACAGTCTGTGGGGTGCCGAATAATACCCTGGATAGCAGTAGGATGTGGGGAATGGGACACCCAAGCTAACATTTCTTACAGTTATTTCACAACAATTTTGTCAAGAAGACTGAATTAGTGTTTCTAAGTACAAAAATAAATGCTCAGAAAGCTTTGTAAACACTTCTGCCTTGTAAAATATTCTGTGTGCAGAGTTTGACATAGGTTAGTCCTTTCAGCAGTCCAGATTTAATTAAAAAATGAAGCGTTTTTTAGCCAGTAAAAACAAAAAGAAAGAACAAAATCAATCAACCAATCAAAAACTCAACACCGCATTCTGACAAGCAATGCAAATGACAATTAAAAAATGGACTACTTGAATAAGACATACTTACTGTATTTAAAATAAATGGGAATTAGAAATGGGTACTCCAATTTTCAACCATTTTACTCTTAAAACATAATAAGTTTATTTGGACTGGTACAAAGTTTTGAGCTCTAGAGCTTCACTCAAGCATACTAGACTGAAGTTTATGCACAACACACATTGCCATGTTTCACATACAGGATAATTCCTGACAGTTTCTTGCATTTCAGTACAGTATCATCCTCCCTAATACTGATTTCTGTCAGCTGGGTGGGGACAGGAAAATTCAATTACAGAGATGATGTGGGTGATCATGTCACAACAAGCTAAAAAAAAAAAAAAGAGCTCTAATACGAAGTAAACCAACATAATTTACTTTTTTCAGGTTTATCAAGTGATCCAGTTTACAAGTTTTATAAGGATTAATATCTGTAAGAACAATTCAAAAGAAAAACACTCACCATTGAAATACATTACATTTTTCAAGCATTTTCACTCCATGAGGGTGACAAGAGAGAGTACCAAAAAACAAAAAGTAGTGCTGACTAAGGGTGTTCAATAACCCATTATTTTGAAGACTACGTTCAGGTTTCATTCCTGATGACGAATTGAGCCAATGCACAATATCTTTAACCAATTCCTCCAGGTAACCTTGGCCATCCTAACAAAAGGAAGAGTAATAGCATTTACTAATAGCAGAACTGGCTCCCTCTTTGTTAGTGAAATGCATTCGTGTAAATTATTTAAAATGTACAAACATAACAAAGATACAAAATAGAAGTGTTGGCTGACAAACAGTATCCAAAATAACAAAAAGGGCTCAAGACAAATAAAATGAGTTCAGCTTGCAGACATTTTAGAGCCCATTCTATTCTTTCCAAGAAAGGGATCATTTAATGACATTTTTCTTTTGCCCTGTGGCCTGAGGCATAAAGATCTTAATACAGCAGAAGAAAGGAGTAAGAGAAAGGAAGGATACCACAGCAAAAATAAATTATATTTAATATAACTGTACTTATTATAAAACCCTTACTTTAATACGGTGGCCCGACCAGTCTCTCACCTAGATACTTCAGCATCTTAAGCTGTATTTCTTAATTATGCTCATCATTTTAAGATTAACACCTAAAGTTTACTAATGAAGACGTTATTACAATTAAGTTTTTTTTCTCTCTAAGTGGCCTGTGGCAGCATTACTAGTTCTATCTCCAGTCTTGCAGCTGAAAATTTCTCACCTCTTCCGATTCCAGAAGAAACTCAGTAAACTGACAACCCACGACGGTGAGTTGCTTAGCCTTGGCATAGTCCAGATCCAGGTTGGCATAAAGTTTACTGCTCGGCTTGTAAAAATACAGCAGCCTCCTTACAAACCTATGGAAAGTAAAAGAGAAGCTGTTATTTTTCACTTTCAGTTTCAATGAATCCCTAACAGTAGAAAACGGGTATAAAAGATGTCTTATCAGTAAACTAGCTCACTGTTAATAATTTTCAAAGTTATTGAAGAAAGTAGCAGGTATCAGTAGCACATCCACCCATACAGGATTTCAGAGCCACAGCTGTCCTGTGTGTGGTACAAAGGCTTTCCTAGGCCATGATTTGAAACAAACAAAAGGAACTCAAATCTCTATGCTCTTAGAAGCCTTCTCATTCCTTCTTTCTCATTCTTATGCTTTTAATTAATTTTGTTCATCCTGTGATGAGTTTCAAAGACTATATAGTCTAGATTTAAAAAGAATAGAAAGAAAAACCTAAGCAGTTCAACAACGGGATAATTGCAAAGCAGATTCTCATTCATGCTTCTTAAAACCACATTAAGCAATATGGGTTGGATTTTGTCCGGGAGAAGCAAGTCTTCAGGAAAGGACTTTCCCCTCCCCGCCCAGTTCTTCACCCAAAAAACAAACAAACATTTGCTTAAAAAAACACTGAATCTATCCGAAGGTTAAAGTAATAGGAAAGATTAACTAAAGCACTGCTTTAGTTGGAAAAAGCGTTATCACTCTCCAAGTCCAAACACAGGACTGATTATAAAGAGAATTTGTGGAGGTCAGATTAGATTTTGTGAAATGAAAAATATTTGATTCTGAGTTACTACTAAATATACGCATTATATATTTAGCATATTTATGTTTGTTTGTGTCTGCATATATATATATATATATGCCTAAGTGTGTATATATAGCGACACTATTTTTTTAAATTTTTGTTTTTTAAAATTCAAGCACTAACTGCATAACTTTACAAATATAAACCTGCTAGGCTCACATTTGCCAAGTGTTAATACAAAATACTAATATATGGAATATTGAAGACATAATACTTTAAAAATTTTAAAATGAAATAGGGTATTTTGCAGAGTTGATATGATTCTTGTTTAGGGAACAGATGTACACGGTGCACAGAAGAAGAAAAAACAAAACCAAATAAAAACCACCAACAAAACCCCATGATAAATCTTAAAGACCTTTTTATTTAAAGCAAGTATTGCAGCCTAATTATCTAAAATTTTGTTTTTAATGCTTACTTATACATTAAGTTTTAGAAATGTGACATATCCAAGGAATACCTTATTGCAATATTAGAAAGAGTTGTTCCAAATTTCTTTCTTCAAAAAATGTCTATGTAATGTTACATACCTGTGCAATTGTTCATCTTTATAGTTCCTCAGATTTACATTTGGCCACTAGAAAAACAGCAAGTATAGCATTATATACATCAGGCCTTGATTAGTCACTCATATTTAGTCCTTCCTATTATAGTCAAATTCATCTAATAATTAGAAGTACATGTTTTCTTGCCTTTTATATTACCTATCAAAAAATAAAAATAATAAAAAAATACAGAGCTTATTTTATTGAAAAGCCCACACTTCTTGCTCCAAGAACTGCTTTATTTTTTCTAGAGAAGGAGAGGGAGTGCTGGCTGCATCCTACCCGTACACGACCACAATTCTAATGAAAATACCAAACTGTGACACGCAAATGTGAAAGAAACAATCGTGCTCAGTATCTTCTCTGCAAATACAAAGCAATTTTTAATACTCATGTAAAAAGGAAACTTTTGTTTGTTTTCACTAGTAATCAGATGAGTTCTGAAATAGTCATTATTCTGTTACAGTTCATTTAAATATTCCTTATTAAAATGGTATTTAAACTCCTCTTGACACTTTAAACACTGTTTCAAATAAGACCAAATTAAGCTGTGCCAGATGTTTCTGGACCTTTCCTTTCTCCATACTAAGTTATCTGTTTTTACAGCTGTTATCTACGATTTCAGATTTGTTTTTGTTGCTACTAGTATCGTCTTTGAAAGAGTGGAAAAGAGTGCATCAAACATATTGTTCTTTGCTACCTAGAAAATCCAGTTCTACATTGCAAATTGGTATACAAATATTCTAAACACAGGTAGTGCAATCGTTAATGAGCAGTAAAGCTGAACAGACTGACAACATTGATTCCAGGGGTGTCAGAATAAATATAAAGCTCTGACTGTTGACAGACAAGGCGAATCCTTCCATTTTGACAATTGCTACTTTTGCTGCTTTTCTTGCAGCTTAGACAGCAAGATGAGTAAGCTGAAAAGGCTGCAAGGAACCAAATGAAACATAAAACAGTGAGGTGGTGGAAAAGCTGGTGTTCAGTGGCCATAACATTTTGACTGAGTGAGGAGAAGATATGTTGCCACATGAGATAATGAAACCCAAACATCGGAAACTGGATCCTGCTCAGTCTGGGGCTAAAGATGGACCACTCTGATAAAATGCACAGCACCAGCATGCACTGAGATAATGTTAACAGGAAGGGAAGTGGTTAGACTTTAACCAGAAAGCACAGTAACTTCTCATTCTGAAAGACGGAAGTCTCATTTTGAGATGTTTAAAATTGTTCGATAGGTCACTAGAAAACGTACTGCGGGAATGTCTTAGATATCAGGGAAACCGACAGCTTGAGAAGCTCTTCTGTTTCTAAATTTCGTAAAAGGGGGGAAAAAAAACATCCTTTGACAAAGTGCTACACGGGTTAGCTGTGAGATTCTGAGAAATAGTTTCTTGATAATGTATTTAATGCAGAACCAAAAGCAGAAATATATATGGTTAACGTAAATCTAGCAATTTTGCCAAAAGCCTGCAAACAAGTGAAATTTGTTGGAGCAATAAATTATTCATAGACCTATTTAGTCCTTTATATTAGACAAACTCATGTTTTCTCAAATTTATCAGTTCTTCAGAAAATATATATAGAAATATTTTTCTTCTCAAGTTTTTTTTTATATGATCTTGATCATGTATCTGTCACTTCATCATATATATCTGTTACCAGTAATCCTTTCTGTACTTTATCATATGTATAATAATATAGCTTATAATAAGGAAAGGTTGTTTGTGGGCAACAATAGGAGGACAATTTTGATGTATAGAAAACAAAGTTCATCAAAGTTCAGTTCATCAAGTTCAGATGATCTCTAAGATGATTCCATCTTAGAGAAAGTCTGTTGCTCAAAAAAGACAAAGTCCTCTAAAAGTGATGCAATGAAACCAGACAGGTTGATGCCTTACTAACATCTTGCGCCTAACATTACGTATATTTAAAATCACTGTATTGCTTCATAAAGTGTATGTGCATATATGCAAAATGTTATACAAAGCTTAATATGAGCTTATTAAGGAATCTGATAGTTTAACTAGTGCATTTTTGTATGTAATTGAGAGGCTGCATAGGCAAAAGAGTGTACCAGCACTGATGAAACCCATGACATAATAATTTTCTGAAATAAAAGAGATTATGGTATATAACACTATATTAAGACAAAGTCAAAGCTCACATGTGAAATGAATACCATAATTTTTAAACAGCTTCATAAAATCAAAATCATGCATTTTCTTTACTCACCTTCAATATGGTCCCTATCAGATTCCAATTCCATTCAAGATTTTCTTTATGATTAAGAACCTGGCTGTCTCGAAGATTCATTACAAGGGCTTCTTCTGTATCCTGTAATATAGACAAGAAAAAACACAGTAAGTTTCCTTGCATCATTTTTCAGTACTGTCACTGGATATACTATTCATATAATGTCCACCGGAGGGCCTTTTGTGTTTGAGAGTACACTGCATGATTATGGTACTGCTCTCAAAATCTAACAGTAAGAGATCACTAATGGCCCAGAAAGCATTAATAAATATAATTTCATAAGTTCTATAAAGTGCAATCCACATATACCCCAACAACTAGCTAGAGGTCAAATTAAAGGTAGCTAGAGATCAAATTAAATGAAAAAAAAGGCTGTGAATTAAAAAAAGCAAAGCTGAGAAGTGAAAATGAAAATCTCTCAAATACAAAGTCAATCCAGAATTTTGACAATCAGCAACAGTAATACCTTTAAAATAAAGATGTCTTTCTGCACACGGTATTGATCCCTTTTTTGGTGGGTTGAGATGGCTTTCTGAATAATATGGTCTAAATGAAGACTGTAAGGTTTAGGTCCTCTCTTCTTCATCTCATGGAAGCGTTTTAAGCAGTTGAGTGCAGCACTCGCTCGTCTAACAGAAAAACATAATCAGTATTGGATGACTGTTACCCAAATAAATAACGTCTTTGCTAAATCCTGAGTTTAACAGGCATAGCTTAAGTAAGAATCAACCAAAAAGAAGTAATCATGAAGAAAAAAAAAAAAAAAAAAGAAGATGGAAAGTGATAAAAAAGACATCGGACAATGCCAGAATCGGCTACTCACAACACAGGGCTAGCAGAAAAAAAATATGTTCTGAAACCTACCACCAAAAGTTCTCTTCTGGATTTCTGAATTTCAGAATCACTACTGTAAATATCATGCATTTTTTAAATCATGCACTGGAAATGGTATTTCTTTAATAAAGGTCAAAGAGCATTTCCACATGCATTCCCACTGCAATGAAAACAGCAGTGGTTTCAAACACCAAGAAACAGGTAATGTAGGTTTGTGGCCAGTTGTGGTAAATACACATCTTGGGGCGGCAGAAGGAGGTATACATATTTTAATCTCTAAGTATAATTTAGCATTCTTACAGTCTTTTCTCTTTCATGATGTCAAAAGATGCTGCCATATTCATTAGCGTTGGTAAGCAGTGCAGATGATGGCTGTGGGAATGAGGGAGGATTGTGTTTGCCTAAAACAAACAAACAAACCAAAAAGGTAGAGTAACTTATCACAACATTTTCAGCCATCTGTAAGAATCATTTGAAGCGTCTATACTTCCCACAAAATTTACAAAAACACACAACATCCAAATTGTTTTTTGTAAAACATGACAGCAATAATCAAACACAAGATTTTTAACTTTTTCTCAAATTCCTCAGTCTAAAACACAGTAGAAACTAATTTAAGAATCTTAGGACACAGACTTGGTATGAGAGCATTCTAATTTATGCACAGGCTGAATCAGTTAAAGTGACAGTATGGAATAACATAGATTCAAAATGGTTGGAAAAGACTTTTAAGATCATCAAGTCCAACTGTTTTTGCATCACCACCATGCCTGCTAAACCACTGCCCCAAGTGTCTCATCTACACATTTCTTGAATGTTGCCAAGCAAAACATTATTAAATAAACAAAACAAATACAAAACTAGTAAAACCAACTTTTACTGCATTCAGTTGCAGTCATTCTGATATGCTTTTAGGTACTAAAAAGCATAATAAAAATACAAAAATAATCTATTTAAATCAATGATATTCATTTAATACCTTTAACAACCAATGATTCTACACAGAAAAATATTCTTGTGACTGTCTGATGAACTGAATCACATAACAGCAATCGATGAAACGGCTTTGTTTTGAAAAATAGTAGATTATTCTTTATAGCTTTCAAATATATTTGCATAAAGATAATTTTTTTTTTATTCACCTTTGTTAAAACTAACTAAAGTATAGATATTTGCTCAATATTTTGAAAAACAGTCTAATCTCAGACTAGGGAATGATCTCCTCATAAAATAGAAAATGTACCATGTTTGCAGCATACTCAAAAGTCAGTGCATCTAGTCACTCTCATACAAAAGTATCCCAGAATCAAAGTGCTCTTCTGTGCAAGCTATTCTTGCCTTCAGGAAAGGATGTGAAAAAGAACCATTCATAAGGCAGGCATGTCACCACTTTATACATCACTAGTAGCTTCTCAGAAGGCCGAAAAAAGACATTTTCATAAAGTGCTGCACATGAAAACAATAAAATCACGTCTATACCACAATATTTTAGGCTCTGCTCAAAAGTTTTGCTCTTTAAGCAGGTTGTTTCCACTTGTTTTGAGCAGGCTACAGAGATCACAGTAAGACAAATAGAGTGAAATGAATTTACAAATTTCCTCTCATCTTTGTCTGTTGAAATGAGAATAAACCCTCGAAGTATGGAAAGGTAAAGAGCTGTTTGGATGCTGCATAAAGGGAGAAGAAAAGCTGCTGCAAGAGAGGAGAGGCAGGAAGTGAGGGACCTCCAGCTTCTCTGTGCTGTGCAAGAGCTGCCAATAACATTGCTAAAAAAGGGCTCCACCAAGCTGGAGCTACCTAGTTAAGTAATACAAAGTGTCCCATAAATAAATAAATATCTTCTAGCCTTCTAAACAGAAGGCTTAACATACTGCCACAGGCCTGTTAACACTCAAATAAAAGCAAAAAGCAACTACAGTCTTCCTTTTCTCAAACACATTGAGCAGTGAGTTTGCCTGACTCCAGATTAAAACTACAACTGGCTTCTGAAGCAAAGTTGAGTGCCAGTGGGAGCCTGAGAGCTGAGGATTACACTGGGGCAGAAGCCCCGTCTTTCAGTCCTGCCTTCCTAGCTGAGTCATGCTATTTTTAAAATATAGTGTCATATGATGTGCTACAAGATAGCACGTTATTTTTACAAAGAGGGGATGCTTCCAGGTTGCAACAGATACATTCAAGGCTATAACCAGAAACACCAATTTACAGAGAGCTACTAATACTACTTGTTCTAAGCAGAAAGCCTCTACTTACCATATGCAAAAGTTCTCCTAAAAGGATAGTTGCTCTAACAGATACATGGTCATCACTACTGGTAATCACTTCAACCAGGCCCTTCAAACAAAAAAGGTAAAAAAAAATTACAGTATTTAATACACATCCTCTTATTTTGATTCTTATGGGAACAAGTCATGCTTAAGGTTATTAATTACCTCTAGAAGTCCATTGGTAATAAAAGCTGAAAGCACTAAAGCCAAATAATTATCCATGAGGTCAGGCCTAAGGAGAAGAAGCATGGAAACAATTTAGTAAGAACATTGTTTTTATTTTATCTACAAGGGAACAACAATTATTTTATCAACACACACACACACACACACACACACACACACACACAGGAAAAAACCACTGTTTAGACACCGTTCATGAAATACTCACCTTGACCTGGCTCGATGGGGTAATATCGTTTTAGCTTCAGCAGCCACAAAGCCATCAGAAAGTCTCCAACAGTCCTGAAATCTGCTTGGATCTATAAAGAAAAAAAATATGGAGCATGACAATTATCACACTGCATAAGTTGCATTTCATAGTTTTAAAGAGTCACCATTTTCTTCATTTTAAAGAGTCACCATTAGAGAAATAGCCCTTATATCAACAATAGCTGCCATTTCAGATTTCAAAACACAAAAATGTACATCAGAAGGGACCCCTACAAGTTATCTAATCCACATTCCTGTGTGGATTAGACTAACTTTGAAACTAGGACAACCAAGATTACAAAATTTCCAAATTCATAAATACATTCGTCTTGTTTAAAAGAAAAAAAAAGTGCTTATATCTATGAAGCAACATAGCAAGTTTGCAAGAAAGAATGATTTATTTTAACTGCTGACAGATTAAGTTTTTCCATAATCAATCTCATGACACAGACATTTAAAACCAGACTCTAGAGAATTCCTGGAACAGCTAAGGCTAAGACTTGCTCCTCATGCAGCTAATGGTTTTGTACTGTGAGGCAAAGAGAGAGGATTTGTTTTTCTGGTTGCAAAGGAATAATTCTAAAAATGAAAGCCTGACTTTTCTAAATATGAAGACATGAAACAGGTACAAGTTTGCCTTAGGAAAGCTAAGCGTGCTGAAGCACAGTGCAGAGAGCTAGCATATACACAGTATGTAGACACAGGCTTTTTTTTTTTTTTTTTTTTTCCTTCCCCCCTTGGTGACACAGATCTAACACTTCATGATCAAAGCAGACTACTTTGTTGCAATGTAATTATAGCCTTCTGCATTTATTATGCTCCATTACACGTATTGTATCAAACTTAACATTGGATGTCAGAAGAAAATCAGTAATAGTATCTAGTACTAGTAGAATCTAGTATTTTCATCTTCAATGCCCAATAGCTGACAAAGAACTTTAAACAGGGCCTGAGAACATGCAAAGAACTCAGTGATAAAGCAGTTAATAATGACATTATCCACAGTATGAAGGAAACAGTCAAGGGTTCAAATTGTAGAGTAAATGAATAGACAGAATGCTTTTGTGAACTGGTTCTAAATACTTACCTACGCTGAGAAGTGCCTCAATAAATTCTTCAGCGACAACTGGGAGAGGAAGGCGAAATATATCATAAAGAACCTCCAGCAGACCTCGCTAGAAAATAAGTAGTAGCGATTTTATTGATTTATAAAAATGGTCTTTTTTTCCATTAAACTATTAAGAAATTGAATACTGAAGTTCACATTTCTATAAACTGTTAATATCAGTGCATTTGTTTTGCAGTTCTTCTTTCGGGGGAAGGGAGGTTAGAATATACTTATTTTCATAACCTAAACGAGTTTAGAGAAAAAAAGGAGAAGGCAAGAGCTTGCTTACTTCAAAAGTGTGCTTTATTATCACCATAAATGCTGAAGACATTTGGGATACCTGAATTACATCAGTTGAAAAAGTTACTGAGTTAAAAGCATAATTTCTACTTAATTGATATTTTTCAACACTGCTCAAAATAAAGCTCTCAATTCTTTCTACATTCAGTAGACTCTCCTCTAGCCGCAAGTTTTCTGCAGATTTTCTACTTAAAATAGGACAGAAGAAAATCCAAAAACAGCATCTTGGATGTTACTGCCATATATATTACTATCACCACCAAACAGTGCACTAACAATGACTGTACAATTTCTACCATGAATGAGTCAAAGTGCAGATTGCTCTTCTGTACTTAATTAGGAAACCCTGAGAGATGTTAATGATTATTCAGTTATTCATTCAGCATTACCCAATATGCAAATAAAAATCAAACTGATGTACAGTTGTGTACTAGAAATACAAATAGTTTCATTATCTTGTCTACCAAAGGTTATGAAGCAAGATACTGGCATATTTCCTGAGTAGGCAGGTTGGGTTGTTTTGTTTTTGTTTTGCCACAAACAACTTTTTAGTTTAGCCATTTGCCAAAAGAAGCATTTTTTTTCACACTGCAGATTTAAACTCATCATAACTACAGCTCCTTGGTACTTGCTTTGACTTGTGGCCATAAATTCATTTACGTACCTCTGATCTGGTCTATCTCCATGTGGACTTTTCCTAATGCCTTCTAGGCATTTAGTCACTAAATATCAGCAGATTGGACGCAGTCCTGTGCCACATGTTCTAGGTGACCCTGCGTGTGCAGGGGGGTTGGACTAGATGATCTCTAGAGGTCCCTTCCAAACTTAATGACTCTATGATTCTACGATTGGAGACATCCGAGATTCCCACCATCAAAGTACGAATGAGAAACTAAACTTAAAACCAAGGACAACTGCTGGAAGCCATTAAACATTTTTTCCTGGCAGAATCAACTTCATAGTGCCTTATTTTTTTTTTTTTTTTTAAATTCCTTTTAAAGCACAGTGGAATTTCTACAGAATGAGCTCAAGGTCTACATAAAATAATAAGCAATAGAAGAAAAATAAACAAAACAAAAACTTAACCTTCCTTTTTGAGAGCTTATAAGCTATTTTAGTGCCATAACATTTGAGTATATATTGATTTTTTAATATGTTTATTCCCCATATATAGAAACTTTTTCCACCCCTTCTCTTCTTCCTGTCAGATAGAGAAAGTATGCTTTTAGTCTCATTTTACAGACAAGTAGCTAGATATAGAAAAAGCAAACAAATTAAGCTTGTAGACAATGGGGTCAAGTAAACTTCAAGCTGGTGGGATTAAAAACAGAACAAGTATTTAAACCACTAGATAGTTAAAAATTTAAGAATGTGTAATTAAAGCATCCAATATTATTCATATTTCAGTATTAAATATTTATCACCTACCCGTATTTCCATATTTGGTATGCAAAGTACTCCAATCAGAGACTGAATCCCAGAATTCCCAGGCTTGCACAAGCTGATAATACCTAGAAAATATTAAATATATAATAATAGTCATTCACCAAAAAAAAGTTTGAGATACATTATTAAATTTGATTTCCACAGAATGAGTGCAAGCACAGATGACAGAAATGACTTAACTATAAACATTTTTCACCTTTCTAATGCCTTCTCCTTTCTAATCAGTGCTATATGTTTAACATAAAACTTTCTAATTATAAAACACTGTTCTTTCACTAACACTTACAGCTTTTGCCCTTTCTACTGTGAACAGTATGTTTAAGTTACCTGTGATAAAGTGTACATGGAAGAAATCACGGAGCGGGGGGGGGGGGGGGAAGCGGGGAAAGACACTTCAAAATACAAATCTGCATAACCTTAACAAAACTGTGAGCAGCTTCTGCACTGAAAGCTCTATTTTAACATAATAAACTATTTTGATTTAATCTAGAAAAATTCTAAACAGTGAATTTGCATATGCCTTGGAGTAACATTCTTGTGTTTATTTTTATCATATTTGCCAAGATGAAGAGTGCTCATCTCTAGATTAACCAATACAGTCGATTCTATTTTGCCCAAAATTTCAGGGATTCCCTTACAATTTGGTCCTTTCAAATTATGCTCTACTCAATAAAATATTTCTAGATTTCTAGATTTAAAGGACAAACCCTCAATTTTTCTTAAATGATGCAAAATTCTGCCTGAAGCTAGTGATTACACTGATTTACAGTCTCAATTTACATGATTCCCAAGGCAGTGTTTTAGCTCTATTTCCTTAACCGTTTCCCTTCACACATCATAGAAGCAGTTAAAGCTTACAGTAACACACGATTGAGGAACTGAACAAATCAATCAAAAAATGTAAACTTAAGTGAACAAAAAAAGAGATGCCAGGCTTGAAACCATCTTTGTCTTACACATTTTATATAAGCCTAAATCTCCATTCATTAAGTACCAGAAGATGGTAATTATTGACTACTCGTCCACTTATTTTCATTAATACTAAACTAAATAACAAATGTCTGATCTGGAAGAATCCCCAAGCCCAAAACTCTCTCGTCACAAAAGCTTATGACAAACACATGTGGGCCCATACACATTAAGCATGCATGCTCCAAGTATGTTCCACAGTCACCTCACAGGCCTCTTTTCCAAGGGCCTTTCCATTTAATGGCCACATCCCAATTGCAAAGGAGGAATAGATCTGCGTCAATGCAATTATTACTGTGTGGCTCAAATTCCTCTGTAAGGATGTGACAGAACATGAGAATAAAGGGCAGAGGAATCAGTTCTGATGAGTAAGTATAGACAGGCAAAAACAAATCACTCAACCTTGATTTTACTATGTGTCTTTTAGGAAGGCCAACATTGTAAGAACATATTCATACCAAAAATATTTAAATATATATATTTATATATGTATATATATATATATATACACACACATATATATATATATATATACACACACACACAATATATATACTGACAAGTATAACAAGTAACAAAAAAAAAAAAAAAAAAAAAAAAAAAAAAAAAAAAAAAAAAAAAAAAAAAAAAAAAAAAAAAAAAAGAAGAAAGCATAACAATAGAAGTTCCAAGATAAGTAGCATGTTCCAAGACAATGTTTTTTGAGTCACTTAAAACTTTTTAGGCTTATGCTATCAGTTCCAAAGGCCTGAATTAGGGAAGATGCAGCAACACTCCTAAGGGAAATTGTTATTTTAAAGTCTCAAAGTTGTCACAAGTTTTCCAAGTTTCTTTCCCAGTGAAGTGGGACTGCATGTGAGGAAATTTTTGAACGACATGTGAGCACTAAATTAAGCTTACGGATCATTTTCAGAAAATTAAAAGATAAAGCAAATAGTCTTAAAAATCAAAAAGGTTTTCTATACATATATATCTGTTGTAAGGACAAATTGCAGGATTTTGCCCCAAATTTTGGTAGAACTTCCTAGCAAGTTATTTAGTTTATTTTAGAGTCATCAGCTTTCCTGCGAGAGAATGAGCCGCCCCTAGGGTAACAGCTCCATGTCAGATATTGCACTATTGCAAAGAAAGAATTTAGAAAAATGCAAAACGGCAATTAAGAAAAATCCAAAACTATGTTCATAACAGGATTTATCTTCAAGCAGAAATCCAGAACTACCATCAAGGAACAACAGATGCAATATTCTATATTGACAAAGCTGTATCAACCTCAGTAGAGTTAAAGCACACTATATATGCGTCCTCCTATCAAAAAAAAAAAAAAAAAAAAGCCTTAGTCTCAACTGTAGGAAGGTACTGATTGAAGACAGATTGAGACAGACAGACTGTGTGTTTAAATAAACCATTCCTTTACTCCAAAAGGTGGAAGAGCCTTCCAATCATGCAACTTGGAACAAGCCAAACCAAACCTTACCTGCCCATGATCGGAATGCTGCCACTATTCCCATTTTACTGGCTAGGAACCGGGCTTCTCTGTCCTCCCTGTTATTAAAAACACAAATGTCACAATACATAGTTACATTACTGTAAGACAAACAGTGTTACTAACACAGCAATAGTTATCTGAGATTTTTAGATGGGAAATTTTTATTTATTTTTTATAAATTTAAAATATTTATTTATTTTTTAATCAGCAGAGTTTCTATTGCAAGAGGATCACAAAGTAAACACCCTGAGCTGGTCAGACCAATCACTCAAGTTTCCCTGCGGGGGCCAAAAGACTTGGACCTCGCTTCAGTTATGTAGACCTAAGCACCGACTGCCATTTGATAAGCTAGAATCATAGGATTCAGGTAGAAACCAGACCTCAGGAAGGTCTCTCAGCCCAAACTCCTGCACAACGCAGGTGTCTGCAATGACACCAGTGGACAGGGTTACTCAAGGTTTTATCCAGTTGTGCAGTCTTCATACTCAGACATTTCAAACACACAATCTCTCTGGACAATCTGTTCCAATGCTTGACTGTCCTGCTGAGAAATATTTTGTTTTTTTCCTCCTCCAATTTATCTTTGCTGTTTCTTGTTTGCTGAACTTGTTCCTGTTTCAAAACATCTTTCTTAAGGTGACAAAACCATACACAGTGGTCTAGATAAAGTCTAGTAAGCGCTAAGAGGGAAATAATTGCTTCCCTCAGTCTGCTGGCTATTTTTCTTGTTCATCCAGCCTAGATTGCTGCAATCTTTTTGCTTTGCTGAAGATTGTCTGTTTACAAGAGCTGCTCCCCAACCAGGCAGACCCCCAAGTCTGCCCACTACTTGCCTCCAGGCACAGCACGACTCATTAACCACTACCCTGAGCCTCATCACCCAACCCCTGAAGCAGCCCTAACGCAAACTCCTTATAGATGTCTAAAGAAACCCATGTCTGAAGTAAAAATAATAAATAATAATGATCTAGTATTTTTCAAAATAAAATATATATATATATAACAAGGGAGAAAAAGAATAAAACTACATGTTCCCTTTCAAACTTTAAAAGTTTAACAATATACTGGGAACTTGCATCCTAAGCTGCTATCACATGAAACTTTACACTACTAGTTCCTTGCTTTTACTTTGTCACTCGTTTAATTATAATACCATGAATATAACTGGTAGCACAAGTACAGTAGCACTAACACTTACTTGAGTTGTCCTTCTGCTGTGTCTGGATTATGCCTGTAGTGAAAATCTGTGTAAGGAGCTAAAATTCGCTAAACAAAAGAAAGACATGCATTACTTTCATATGACAATACAGTTAATGGGTCTTGCCCTTTCTGAGGGCAAGTCCCACTCCAATCTGTCATTTATTCTGCTTTATAAATAAGGTCTCTTAGCCTTAACTCTTACATTTTAAACATTTTGTATTAACACAGAGGGTGAAATACAAAGTGAAAATTAAACACTTTAATTAATAACATAACTTGCTAATTTCTGGCACTAAACAAATAAAAGGGAACCCACCTCTAATTCTACATCTGCTCGCACATACTGTCGGGTCTTTGGATGATTAATGAGGTGCAAAACTGTAGTTATCAGAGCCTCATTTATTCGGCTTAGCTGACAATCAATCACATTTTTTAAGATGGTGCTTAAACCTCCTCGAAGAGCTACCACCTCGGGATTCTGAAGTGCTAAAAAAAAATACGAAATAAAGACACATCACTTCACTGAATGATGGTAAGACGACACTTTAAGGCGCCCACTATAACAAATACAGAATGAGTAAAACTCATAGTGTATACAGTACAGATATCTTCCTTTTTTTCCTGAAAACAGCCGAGGTGCATATAAAGCTTTTACTGGCACTACCTGACATTTCTCACTAATACAAAAACCAGAGGACCTTAAAAATCTGCAACCATATAGAAGTATATGCATTAAGTATAAACCACTGTCCACATTTTTTTTTTTTTACACATGCAGATACTGACTTCTGTAAGTTAACCACAGTACCACCCATTTTAAAAATTTCTAAGAAATGTGTGTAGTACTTCTCTGTACATTTAACAGCATTTCATGTATGGTATTCTCGCTATTCTCAAGTCATTAGCAACAACTGGAACAACTGGAAACATCAACTGCACTGGCAAAACAAACAGGGAAGATAAAATACCCCAATACCTCTGCTGTATTATCACATTAGTAATTATATTTAGGAAATGTACATTAAAAACATTTAAATACCTCATCAGTTACTGACCTTAAAGCTGTTTAATTGGAACAGAAGAGAAACTCTTAGAAAATTGATAACAATCCTGTCAAAATTTTTCTTAATTAGCTTCCAGACATCTTACCTAGTTCACAGATAATGGCTATACAAGCTCGCACCATGCGATCTCTTTCTTGAAGACCATCATTTCCAACAGCTATCAAAGAGTTAGTTATAGAACTCGGAAACAGTGAAGCATTCACAGTGATCATCTGCCAAGTAATGTAAAAAATAAATAAATAAATTTTCTTCATAGTATTTCTCTACATATATCACTAATACACTGACACTGTTTCCTAGATAAAACCAGTTAATACATGGAACAGTCTATCTTGTATCACAAGAGCCCTCAAAAATACTTTTTCTGTTCTTGAAAGTCTAGGATTTACCATTCTCCTCCTGGTTTAGGTTTTTGTTTTATTTTACCATAATGAGAAAGGATAAAAAGGATACGTATTCCATAAAGAACTATTGCTACATTTTTCAGGTATATTTCCAAGAATTTATTTATCACAGAACACTACAGAATGACAAACAGTAGATTATAAACCCTTTTAGAAAGTAAACTCACACTGCATCACCGATTCTTCAAGACCTATTCCTGGATAGTTAATAGCCGAATAAACTCTCTTCTTGGTACACAGTTCCTTATGCACACAGGAGAGGAGACTGTGCTGCAGGCTACAGAAGCAAGGACAGTCAACAAAAGAAGCTGCTACAGTATTTGGAAGGTGTCAGTAACGTATTCAAAACCAGTTGCATAGCACCTGATCTTCCTAGAACTGCAGCACAATTCAATTTCACAACAGGTTATAAAGATATGTCACAGAAACCACAGGTCCTGCATGCCTCCAATGAAAAGTAAAGATAAAATAAAGCTTGCTTCCATTAATAAATCAATAGCCCTTCTTCAGTTTAGAAGTAAAAATAATTTGCAATACAGTTGAGGCAGAATACATGAACAGATATTAACAGACTACTTCACACTAGCGAAGCTCCCCTGTGCAATAGAAATCCTCAGCTGCTGGCTTAAGATAAGTAAAATTTAGATTAAGGAGTAAGGCCCTGTGTGCATATTAAAGGGAAAGAGACTGACTGCAAAGGCTGACTAGCTGCCTGTTCACATTTTTTAATATTTTGGTTAAATATTCATATCCTGCCTCCTATGTTACAGGGACAATAATAAATATGAACAGATGAAATTAGTAAGAGGAAATAGACTTGTAGTCTGAGCTCTTAAAAAGAGAATTGTGTAACATGGTAAAGTCCACTCAACGAGGTCACTTTCTTTTTTTCCTATTAATGAATCAAATTAAGTTGTGAAAAAGTGCTCAATACCTAAAAGAACCTTTTTTAAACAAAACAAAAAAACACCCACATACGTCCATCAGTAGCCTTACAATCCCTTTCATTGCTAACAGCCTT
The DNA here is from genome assembly GCA_013398735.1 of Nothocercus julius. Classification (NCBI taxonomy): domain Eukaryota; kingdom Metazoa; phylum Chordata; class Aves; order Tinamiformes; family Tinamidae; genus Nothocercus; species Nothocercus julius. The sequence continues at coordinate 4,537,745 of VZSV01000003.1, forward strand.
ATCTCTATCATTTTTCCAATATTTTGTTCTGCATTCATTTTAGGGATCCCTTATATGTCTTACAGACTTCAGCTCAGTCAAGAGGCTATTTTTTTTTGCCCTTTCTTTTCAGAAAATGTTTAAATGCGAAGAAATCAGCCATTACTACCTAAATACATTGAACACTTTAACCAGTTATTTTTCTGACATGTTTTTGAGAAACTTCTTGTCATATATAATGTTTCACCCACAAAACAGGAAGTTTGAAGCAAACTCTAAAGCAAACCCAAACTCCTCCCCACCTACACAGTCTTTCATTTTCATTACTGCAAAGAATAACAAGATTTAGCAAGAGAATGGCTGTACTTATCTGCTCTACAAAACTGCAACTTTGCCTTCCACTCAAAATGAACATGCACATGAACTTGTAACAGCTTGAGAACACATGCATCTCCTAAGTTTGTTTGGTTTTCTTTGGTTTTGAAGGGGAAAGGATTTTTTCTTTTAAGGTTAAATTCCAAGCATTTTAGTAGAATAAACATCACTTTTGCATTTCCCTTCCTTCCACTTTACATATGTAAATAAAGTTCTAAAGATCAAGGAAAGGCAAGACAAGACTACTAATAAGCAGTCAGGATGAAAAATGTAACAGACTATGAAACCACTAAGGCAGTCTTTAAAGTTTCTTTAAAAAGGAAGAAGAAAGAAGGTGGGTTTATTATGTCTTATCTTGACTTCTGCTTTGAAAATAAAATTCTGTCACTTAATTAAAAAAAAACAGAATGACTTATATTGGATGAGAGATTTTTTTGGAATTTAACCTTTTCAAGGCTACACTATCACGTGTAAAGGTGATATTATAGATACTGCCTCACAGAATATACAGTCACAGGAAAAATGTACATAGAAAGCTTAAAAAAGCCTAATTTAAAAAGTTTAAAGTTATTTTTCTTTTCTCTTCCTGTACTACCTGTATTTTTTTTTTTTTTTAATTATTGATCAATGTAATTCTCAGCATCAAAAGCAGAGCTGGAGAAACTACAGAACTACATCAGGAGCTGTGCAGCTTCAATCAAAGGACACATCAGATGGATCTATAATTCCTTCAAAGTGTTCCTTCTTCACTTGTACAAATTCAGGTTCTCTATGTATCGTTTAATCCTGGATAAGCATTGAATTAGTTTCATTATATGATTTGAAAGAAGGTAGAAAATCAGCTTTTCTGGGGCATTCTTTTAAGGGAATGCAAATTCATGATTCTTCGGGTACACAATGAAGAGAACTAGAATGAGAATCCATGTACAATGACAGAGGAAAAAAAAATAGCACTTAGCGGATCTTGCAGAATTATTTTTGGAGGTCAAAAATTTATTTCTCTTGCTTCTTGTTTCAAGAAGCCAGCAAAAGTCTTTGCTCAAGAAAAGCCAGAAATTTGAGGACAAATGTCTTGCCCCAGTAAAACCAATTCATTATAAATGTATTTCTTATTAAAGTTATCGCAGCCTTACGCTGAAGCTCTTCTTAAACAAGAAAAGTCAAAAATACTTCCAAAGTACAACTTCCTCAGAGACATATGATGCTGATACAGGTGATTCCTTTTTCTTCCTTGCAATATTTTCTTTAAACATTTTTGTCAATCAAAAATATTGTCTCAGTATTGCTGTCAGAAACCAAGTATGCCTTTTTTAAGAAAAGGGACTGCATATTAAACTTCCATATTTCAAACCTACACACACACATATGCATATGTATGTGCAAATCACTGAGATTAAACACAGTGCTCCTGGGGGAAAAATAATCCATCCACTTCAAATATCACGTGAGTCTTTGGTAATTTTTCTGAGATATTCAGCAGAAGAGTAAAAGCAAGAAAAAGAATAGCGAAGTCCAGTACAAAGGCAGAGTAAAAAAGCACACTGCCTGAAAGAATAGGTTTAATATCTGTGCATGCCAAGATCTCCAAGACAGGCTTGAAAATGATGCTACAATGATTTTAAACATCTCATGCCAAATTAAAATACAGAAATATAACTAGCAAAGAGTACTTTGGTCTGACTGTGAATCTGAGAAAAGAACTATAGCCAGCATTAACACCCATGGATAAAGCGATAAGGCTGGAAGCATTCCTTGAACTGACTATTCCAGCAATGGAAATTTGTCTCATTTCTCAAATCATAGAAAAGCTCCCATCCTTAAGTCACATATGTTTAAACACACTATACAACAAGCCGAATAGATAAACTTCATAGCGTGATTCTTATATTCTAGCACTCATCGTTCAATAGTTTCTTCACAAATCTTGCTCAGTTTGATCCTCATCAAAGAAAGGTTAGCACAGTTGTTCTAGCCCACTCAAGACTGTCAGTGCTGAGACTAAAATTACAACAAGCCTCAGCAGTGCCCTTCCTGCTCTTCTTTGAATTACGAGCTATAATTGCTTCTCCTATGATAATTAAGGTAAGGAATTAGATACTGTGAGAAAGAGAACTGCTGATGGAGAGCACCTGCAGTCAGCACAACTGCCTGACATACCTTCTGTAAGACCATACACTGGTAAAGCTCACCTTTCTGACTAATCGAAGTGCTTGTGTTCTTTCTACTTCATTACTCTGTTGTATGTCAATGCACCTGAAATAAGAAAATGTGTTTTCTTTAAGAACAACAACAACAACAACTTTCACCATAACTGTTAATACTTCACTGTTTATATTTACACAAATGGATAAACATTAAAAAATATATTATGATAAAATATTTTAAAATTCTGCCATTTAGCAAGCATATTTAGTATTTCAGTCATCACATAACTAAATCACAATGTTCTAAAATACACAATGAGGAGGGAGAAAGGCTTCAACAGCAAATATGAGCTAGTTGCCTTTGTCATTTCAAGTGAGACTCAGCTAAATACTTCCATTTGTTGCACGCCTCATATCAGAAAAGCCCCATTACCCCAACAAAATTAAAAGTAAATATATACATATATTTTAGGTATAATACATAAGACATTTGTGTATATACACTCATGTATGTATACACCTACTCAATTTTAGTGTGCACTTTTAAGCATCTCTATATACACGTATATACTATAAAATATATATACACACATAGTATCTAATATATATTTGTATATACAGATACATGAACATCTCAGTACATTAAATTCAGCAAGATTTTAACAAAACAAGCACTAGAGATTATAATAGATGTACTCATCATGCTCATGTTATTATCTCATTGTTAGTTTGCCCTCTGGTATTTTCTGTTGTGTCATAGATAATAGTTAGATGATGAATTCTTGGGCATGAACCATCCCCCTTGTCTTTGTACTCCTAAACACTACAGTAATACAAAAAAATCAGAACAAATGCCATAACACAAGCTAGGACATTACCATTTTAAAGGTTTCAATCTCCTAACACCACCACAGATTCATTTGATTAGTGCCATTTACAGCTCAAAATTAGCTTAAATTTAAAGTCCCTCTAATTTTGTTTTAGTTTCCTCATAGCATATTGTACATTCATATAGCATTTTATCTGGATTAGCCAGTGTGATGTATTATCCCTCTACTTTTAAAGAAAGAAGGTGAAGAAAACCTTCCATATTGAACAAAACAATCATTTACAAAGCTACACATCAAAAATGTAAACAGACACAAAAATATCTTTCCTCACCCCTCTCAGCCCTGATAAAACAAGAGATTTACACCAAGGATTGTAATGAAAGAAGAAATACCTGGCTATCAAGTAATCCACTTTCAACTTTAGCACCTTCTGGAGAATCCCGGAGTCTCGAATGAGATACCGGAGGGCTCGCAACCCTGCCGCTCGCACCTCTTTCGCTTCGTTCAGGAGAGCTAACCGCAGGCTGCAACGACGGAAACAAAGCAGGAAAATAATTCTATAGCAGCAGGTAGACTTCACAATCTGACAGGCAGCTCCTACCTACTAATTTAAAATAAAAAGTCTGATGTTTAAAGAGAAGTATTCTGCATTAATTTTGTGTCTTTGAGTTGCATATCTGTGCAGCCTACAGGGGAAGTCTTCACCTTGCCAGCAGATGTAGACAATATATTAATCTGAAGAAAGCCAAAACCCAATCTTTTAACAATAATTCCTACATCCCTGAAATTTTATATGACCAGGCCCTGTACCTGACTTGTTACTTGACAAAACAGATGAGCACATCAGCCCCCAAAAGAAATTCTGGACTAACTGCATTTTTCAAGAACTTTAACATGGAATATATTCCTTGTCCACTTGACTGTCAACCCATAAGTCTAAATCCTAAAAGAAATGTCTTGACACCTAGTAGAAACAAATTTATACTTTCAGTAGCTTTATGAAGGACGCATTAAAGATGCTATGGCACCAACGTTTCAATGTTTACATGAAATGTTGCAAAAGAGTCAAAGGGAAATTTAGGCAACCCTACACAAAATAAATTGCTGCAGATTTCATTTCCACATTTTATTGCAATGCATTTCTCTTTATGCAAATTTTGAGAGCATTTTGCTTGCATCCTGCTAAGCTTTCCTAAACAAAACACCCATCATAATGTAATTGCCTAGGCAAAAAGAAAGGCAGGAACTTTTGAAGATCTCCAGAGATGGAAATCAAAAGTATAAATGGACAAATTGCCCTTCAAACGACCCTCACAAGATTCTGCCCCTCTTCCTGACTAAGCAGGGGAGAAAACAAAACAAAAACAAACAAATAAACAAACAAATCCCCCAACAATTAACCACATATTTAAAAAGAATTGTTGCATCTCTTTTCTTATTCTGGGTTACTAATGGTAATCAATTGCAATGGCTGCAGGATAATCAAATATTCCAAGGCCCAAATATTCTGAAACTTTATGGGGATCCAATCAGTTCATATAAAAGTTTCTACTTCTACATGATGTCCAGACAAAGCAGAAGGGCTACAATATTATACACAAATAAAGATGAACTATTTATTACCTTTAGCACCAAGGAGCAACCTCTTTAGGAAGACCACCATTGCTGTAAAATCAAATATGATTCTCCATATGAGAAGAGTGCCACTAATTGTCTTTATTACTTCAAGCAGAGCCAGTAGCAAATAGGGAACTGATTCTTATTATTGTGAGATTAAGAAAAACTGCTCCTCTGCAAAAAGCAGAACAGGAGGATAAAACTGTTTCCAAAACATTCAAGAAAAGCAGAGAGAAGGAAAGACAAATAACTCTTCAAGTGTGTTAAGTAGATCACAGGTATGTTTTGGATCATGAAGTATGTCGTGTTGCAGATCTACATAAAGGAAGTCTGAGGTATGAGCACACAAGAATCAGATCTTCTCAACAATACTTATCCTATTTGGACTTCTGCCCTAGAGTTTGTGATTTGTTTAGAGATGCCAGTTTGGGAGGTCTCATTTGAATTGTGGAGTTTTTTGTTTGTTTGCTTTTTTTTAAAAGATGGAAGGTTGCTCACTTACTAGTGAAGTAATGCCTTTACTAGTGCCATTACTGTATGTGCCTGTACTAGGGCCATAGTACTAGTGCCATTACTAGTGCCTGTACTGTCCATTACATATTTCCTGATAGAATAACCAAATTCTGAAATTCTGAATCTGGATTTTTTTTTTTTCTCTCATCAAGTAAAACACTATTTTTAGACTGGAGACAAAAACTCTTATTGAATGGTACTACAAAACGATCTTCAGACATATAGTTTCTCAAAATTAATTAGTGTTCTGAAAGCTTGTTCTATAACTTGCTAGAAAAGATACTCTTAACTCGTGGTCAGGAACTAAAGAATCAACAATACTGAAACCACAAGAAATGGCAACACTATCACGAGATCTAAAATTCAGAAGAAACAGATACCAAAAAGGAATGTGTCACTATCTTCAAAAATAGTGATGATACAATGAAAATAAGGTAAGTACTAACTAGTAAGACTTAGCTCTAATGTAAAGATCATAAAATTCACACAGGCATAAAGGAAGTAATGATAAATAGAAACATACAAGGTTGAACAAAATCTTCCCATTAAAAGAAAACAACTTCAAAACCTTAGAGAACATAGTATAAGCAAAAAGAGGAATGTGACCTTATGAAAAGTCAATTACTATATGCAACTGCAGGCCAAAAGGGGAAAAAAAAGTAGAAAAATGAGGGGTA
>VZSV01000003.1:4549501-4568903 GCA_013398735.1 Nothocercus julius
GACTTACTCTTACAAACACTGTCATCAATACACTTCATATTGGGAACAATTCTTAGCATTGGTTATCATCGTTGCTCAAAATTGAAGAAAATCAAAACTTTGCCTAGTCTCTAACAAAATAACTTAAGAGTTATATCTAATAATGGTTGTGTCCCACCAAGACCAAAACACTGGCATAAAAACAAGAATAACTGCACTTATAGCTTATTTTAGTGGTTACCTGGACCACAGTTTCACATTTGTCCCCATAGGTGTACAGACTTGCTTTATCTATGCAAGCAAAACTAACTAGAAAAGCAGATTTTTTTTTCCTCAAAAAACAGTCTGCAAGAAATAGAGCCAAACTGTTGGTCCTGACAGATGACTGACTACAAGCGTTTGCAGACCTTGAAAGGTTTGCAAGATATCTTTTCACGGAGCCATAAATTAGTAGGGCTCTTGAAGCTGCTGTGCATCCAATGGCAGCCTGTAGATATTGGTCAGATCCCCAAAGTGCTCTCTAAATGCAACTAAATTATCATTTTCATTTGGATCATGAGTGTACTTCTGAACAGTCTCTCCTGTCATTCCATTTACTGAATGTTGGTTTGTCTCTTGAGAGGAAACTAAAGATGTGTTCCCTGAACTCCCCTAATGAACTGAATGCCCCAACTCCTAAAGGGCATTCAATTCACAGGACTAGACAAGACTTAGCCCAAGGTAACCACTCCCCACCAAATGCATTTAGTGTGGATATTAACTTCTCAATATCAACTGTTTTCCTCTGTGCATGTGTTCCCATACACCCCTTTGCTAATATAGAAACTTGATCTTACCTTGAAACTTGAACATAGCTGTGAAACTTGATAAAAGTTATGACTAAGTGCAACCAACAAACTGCACTGATACAAAATTCTGAATGTGATCATTATTAAAGTGCATGTGTGTATGTACACAGGAGAATGAATAGACAAAATTGACTGAAAAAAGTATATGCAAAATTTATTATTAGCAGGGTTTTTTTGTGTGTGTGTTGCAAGGCCCCCTTTACTTCTGTATCGGCTTCCTTAACAGTAGACAGAATACAATGGGCTTACAGAATTTACAGCTATAAAAGAATTTGGAGGAGGGGCTGCAAAATCAGAACTGAAAATGTTTCTGTGATTTGACAAGAGTGCTTGTACTGGATAGGAAAAATAACTAGGTGAAGGGAACGCTGTATCGTCTCACTGAGGGTACCGCGCAGCAAAACAGACATGGAAAAACTGAAATGAGTCCTGGTGAAACAAGCATAAAATGCTACATTTAAGAAAGTGGTGGTCATGGTAGGATGAGTGGAACCACATCTGTAGCAAGTGCAGGATGAATACAACAGCCTTCCCATTCCCCTCCCATACTGCAGGAGAAAGCAAAATGAGATCTGTGAGCACACCACAAGCCAAGCGAGTTAGTGTCAAATTCAGTCTTAACTTCGGCACTTTCGTCTCATTTTACCTTCAAATGACATTAAACAAGTTAATCATTCTAAACCAAATGCAGTGATTTCTGCAGACAGCTGAAGTACTTACAAAGGCAGGTACAACGAGCATGTTCTTGACTTTAACATTTAACAATTAATATGCAATGTCATTGTAGTATGAGTCTGTAGGCGCAAGCAGCACAAGAATGCTCAAATCTGCTTTGTAATTTAGCATTTCACTAGATATTATTTGAATTCTAGGAATTAAACAAAAATGATTATTAAATATTAATGTGTATTTTTGCTTTGTATTTTTGGATAAAACTGCCTATAAATCAACTCTAAAATTCACATTTTTGATATATTAGAAAATGAATGGGAATAGTACAGGCTCCTTGATTGAATGATTTAATATTAGCACAAAATTACACTTACTCTAAAGTTAAGCAATGAGTAACTTGCACTGGAGCTTTTTTTTTTTTTTTTTTTCTTCTTCTTCTCATGTTTACTGTCAGCTATGAGTTTTTCATGCTACTTGGATGAGTCATAGCAATATGAGTAACACATCAACATATCTTGGAAACAGTAGCTCAAAACAACAAAACCACAGGAGGTCAACAGCATATACAATTTGGGCGCACATAGAAATTGCTCAAATTTTTAAGTAGCAATATTCACAGCAATTAATAGGTAAAAATATATTATTCTATAGATCCAGTTGTTGTACAATTACAGTTATTGGACTGTAATTTTGGAAATAGTTTGAACTACCATAGGCAGTGAGAGACTGCTTAGCAGGTTTTACAGTTTCTCATTTTCTCTTTTTTTTTTCATAGCAAACTCCAAAGAAACTAAAGAGGTTGATTTAAAATACTTGTTTCTAAAAGTCTTTGATATCACTGTTGCACTAAAAGGAAGCCCTTACTGAAATTACAGACTCTGGGTTTGTATCCATTTGCTCTTCAAATTTGTTGCACAGTAGAGTGTTCCTAAGGGGATGTTTTATTCCTATCAGCTGTGTATTTCATCACAGGGTATCAGGTTTTGTCCACAGCGGTATAGCTTTTTGGATGAACCTTATGGTCAGTCAATATTGCATTCAGATTCAAAGACAGTTTGGGGCTTTGCAAATGACAGTCAAGACACTGAAAGAACAACAGAAGCATTTTTGATGCTATTACATTGTTAAGGTTCAGCTAAAATGATTAGTCAGGTTTCATTTTGTTCTTAAAGAAACAACTTTCTCTTTGAATTAAAAATATTAAAAAGCTATAATAATGCCTGTGATTTTTTTTTTCCACTGGATTAGTTAAATATGCTTTTAAGTTTAAAAAGATATAAAGGATCTCTCAGAAACTAACTAGCATAAGTCATCTATAATAAAGCTATCTAAATGAGTATTTCAAATTTAAATCCTATTTTCCACTAGGTATCTACAATTGTACAGTGCTTCTGGTTTTCAGTAATGTAGCAACTTACTAACTCTCATGGGGGTGGGGAAAACCCCAAAGAAATAACCAAGAAGTTTTGGTATCAATCAGCAAAAGCTGGGAAAGTTCAAGGCACCTGCTGTAGCTGGGTGGCCACGCAAGTCGAGAGGGGTTAGCCTCGTCTGTTTGCTAAAGCTCCAGACACCTGACTAACTCAGGAACGGCAGCGATGACTGAGGCTGTCACAGGCCATTTACTAGAGGTCACCTCCTCAAGCTGTTAAGTCAAAATTCAGGTTTGATTAAAATTCAACAGAACTGTGGCTTCCAGCAATAGCTGGTAAGTCTACCTTGACTTCAGCAAGACTTTCAGCACTGTCTCCAGAGCTGCTGAAGTATGAGCTAGATAAGCAGTGAGGTAGACAGAAAAACAGGTGAGATGGCCACGCTTGGAGTGGTGTTTTGTGTCACCAAACACAATCGGAGGCCAGTAACTAGAGATGCACCCCGGGGCTCAATACTGGGTCTAATCCTGTTCAACTTGGCCATCGATGAAGGATGACTTGTAAAAGATGAGGTCCGAGGCAACATGCTCTTGGTGACCCTGCTTGAGTATGGGTGTTGGACTTGATGATCTCTAAATTAGGTCCTTCCAACTTCAACCATTCTGTGATGCTAATGTACAAGTTGCCTACTATTTAGAGAGAAAAATGTTGAGGTAGAGAACAACTGCTTCTATCGGTACTGACTCTTCCCACCCTTTCGTTTTAGCATAACAGCACTTCTGTCAGAAAAGCTGCTTTTATAATTCTCTATTTTTTTTTTTTAAATCAGAAATATAAATAACTATTTCAAAGGTACTTCCCCTACCCATGGTATAAATACTCTAGATAATCAATAGCCTCTTGCATGGACCATAAAGCACAGAAAACTTACAAACAAATCAAGTTTGTTATTGTCATTGTAATTCCAAGGAAGGATACAAACATCCTCAGCTTTTAGCATATCTAACATCTCAAGACTCCACCGTTTTCCCACACTCTTATTTCACTAAGAAGGAACTGAGACTGTGTCAATACATGGCAGAAGACTGGAGTGCAAAATAAAACCATCTCCCCTGAGCTCCAGGCTTTCACTTTTAACCACTGGAATTAAAAACAAAGAACCGTTCCAACCACAAAGGAGAAAAGGCAATACATTTTTTTAATCATATTTGCATAGCTGCATTTAAAATTCAAACAAAAAATAGGAGCAATTTTCACAATCAAACATATAAGCTTACATTTCTACGACCGTATTACAAGGAGACTAATATAAGAACAAATGCTAAACATCAAATGAAATAAAATGATTCAATTATACAGTGTTTTGATTTGCGACCAAAAGTAGGTTACGAACTATAGCCTCTGTTTTCTAAAGTTGTATTTAATTTTACAGGTTTTCCTTTTCATAAACTTGTAATTTCTTGACAGACTTAAGTCAAATTTATTAAAAAAAATCTTTGTGCGTTTTTGTACATATTCTCCCATTTTAACACTAAAGAAGCATAACAAGTTCCTCAAACATATAATTATGAAATTATTTATTTTTTCAAAATTGACTTTTTAATGAATGAACCAGGTGAAGTTCCTTTTAATTACATTTTGCATACTTACTAATTTATCCAATTTATAGCTTCTTAACTTCTGGCAATTTTTAATATGAAAATCAGCACTGCTTTAAGATTCATAGTTTCAAATATTGGCTCTTCACCGGGAATCATCTACCTACAAATCCAATCTATTTTTTTAATTTTAAATCAACAGGAGAATGAGCTGGAGACACCTGCTTTAGTAAGTTTCCAGATAAGCACAAAAAGGAAACACAGCCACAACTGCCTTCACTAGTGAAATAAAAGGCTTCCTCGATATAAAATCTGGAATCTCAGCAACTCCCGGAGCAATCTGTACAAGAATTCGAGACAAGATTTCAATATGTTCAGTTCCTCTGTGAGGCTGTACACCCATACACGCACTGAACCAGTGCGACAAACAGAGCACCTACAAATCACTTACCGAAGAGCTGAAGATGGCAAGTAAACTTATCTTCTAGGAATTTTGTTCTCAGTACTTCCCTTTCTACCAGCTGAATCTCATACCCAACAGAGTCTTGTGCGGAGGGCTTTCAACAGCAAAGGAGCACGCCAGCTCCAAAGATTATGACACACATTTGTCCCTCTCACATTAAGTCAGTTCCCAAACCTGTCCTTGAGCATTCGTTCTCTTTCACTTGAGATTCTCTCTTAAAAAAAAAAAAAAAAACTGCCAAGCAGCCTAATTACCTTACTCAGTGTCTTGTTATCAGCTTACCTACAACCTTACTTTCCCTTACTTCTCCACCATTACCTTTCAACACTGGTGACTACAGGATACATCACTGAAACTTGAATTTTATCTTCACACACAGACCCCTATCTGTGGCTCACCAGCAGAAATGTCTACATCTAACTAGCTCCTTTAGCTTCTTCTGCATGATCATTTGGAGATAGCCTTTTCCATTGATCTGTTTCTGAAACTCCAATTTCTCCTAGCTTTCTAACAGCATATTTTTCCCTTGCCTGGACCCCTAGAACACCAGCCCAGCCACAGTGGGAGTGCTTCAAACACACACCCTTTTCCTAACTGACTGTTCACATACCATCAGTGCTCTTTTTCATCCTCTCTAGCAGTTCCTCATCTACCAAAAAATGGTAGCTGTTCTCACTCCAAAGGCCTTTCATGGTTTCCTTCTATAATCTCTCCTCTCTCATTCTGTATCAAGTTATTAATTCCTGCCTCTTGTTAATTCACAATGTCAACCTCCAACACAGCCATCACACTTTAAGGCAAATACCCTTCACATTGCCATGATTTGGGAGCTTACATCTGGAAAAAACACCTCAATTTATGACACAAGCAGTTTAGAAATCTGCCCTTTAAGTCTTTTTCACTATGAAACCTACATTGAAAGTTGACTAGGGCAACAGAAGTGCCCAAATCACTACATGTCCTGCCTATCAGCACAGTCCCTTCACTGCACTTCCTCAGTTTATATACAGGCAGCCTGGCATTTCAAATCTGTGATTCAGCTCTGCAGAGAAAGTACCCTCTATTCGTGCAACCTAACCCACAAATTGGAATTTGTTTCAGACTTCTAAGTACAACAGCATGACACATCAAAAAAAATTTCACATGTTTGCTTATACTTCTTTTTTTTGTTCCTTTTCTCTCTCACTGCATCTAGACTCCATTTACTGCTTCACACTGCTAAACTATTTCATGAAGCTTCTGGCCAATACCTGCTAAAGTACAAATAAAACACTTAGCACACAGGATCACATGCCCAATGCCACTACTTAATTTCTTACCTTAGTGAAATTATTCAGGTGACCTAGTTTTCTCATATTTGAAACGCCTTGTAATTTGGCCACATTTTGGAGAATCTCTCTCATATTATCACAGGGTTCTGCAAAAGAAAAACCTATTATTAGCATAAACAGTTAAAAAACAAAAGCCCGAAGTTGCATTCAACACCCAAGTTACCTAAACATAATAGTTCAGTTTCCAAGCAGAGACTTTTGAAATTAAAAATTAAAATAAAATTTTATAAATAAAATTTAAAATAAATTTTTAATTAAGTATGCAGACTGCTCTCCTTTATGGAATATCAATTTGATTTATGTCCAAAATCAGTCAGGTGTATTTCTAGAATAAATGCTCATGAAGGAGAGAAACTATTTTTAAAGCAGATTTTAATCAATGTTTTAGATTTACAGTAGACAAAGGTAGCTATTTAGTGACTGAAACTCTATTCCTAGTATCTCATATCTGAGCGGCTTTATCTAAAATCCTCTTGTAACTTGAGGCAAAATATTTCTTCCTCAGAAGCAAAGAATAAAGTAAAAAAGATGTTACATGTTACTACCAGACCACATAATTATGATTCTTTTTCAGATAGAGGCTCAATGGGATTTTGAGTAGACAAGACTCTTTTTTGTTCTCCCTATCAACTTGTGTCCACAGTCACCCTAAACTTAACTAGGGCACTGTGACCTGCCAGCAAGACATGAAGCGAACTTCAAGGTGAGCAGGAGATATGCAATTTATTCCCCTCCTTCCCTCTCTTTCTTCCTCAGGATCCGTCATCCAAACAAAAACAAACAAACAAAAAACCCCCAACACTCAGATTCCCGTTGATGACCTGGCCCTGCTGGGAAATGGAAGAGGGCTGCCAAACATGGGAAAAAGAGAGCGCATTGTCCTGCCTCGGGGAATGAGGCTGGGAATACCGGGAAAGTAGAACTGAGCAGCACAGAGCAGGACTTGGCACAGACTGATGTCCAGTCAACTACTACAACAAACTGCGATCACTTCTGTGTGCGGTCATATTGGGGTAGGGTGTCCTTCAAAGCAAGGGGCTTAGCTGCAGGATTCCTGTGCAATCTGGGGTTAGACACTTCACTCCGTGACAGGCAGGTCGCCAAGAAGACTGCCAGCACTGCTCCAGCTCTAAATGTAAGGAACACCGAGACCATACTGGAGACATGAACTGTTGAAAAGTATTCCGTTAGCCAAAAAGAGAGAGAGAGAGAGAGAGAGAGAGAGAGAAAAAAAAGTGGAATTACATAAAACAAAGTCTTTAGAAAAATACTGGAGTCCAATTACTAGACATTTGGAAAGGGGCAAAAAGCAGTCTTGTGTGTGGTGTCCCATACTAATTTATAGAACCACCACCTTGCTTCCTATTGCTGCATGAACAGCTACAACTGAAAATGCAGCAAGCTTCAACTCCCCTCTCATCCTGAAAGGGCACCAGAAGGAAACAAGAATTTGCAGAAGTGTTAAGGAAGCATCTTCTTGGTACCTCCCTACAAGCATTTTTCTTTTTGTGTAAATCACTTCTGCCATTTAAAAGCTTAAAGAGTAAAAATTTGTAAAAAAAAAAAGACATGCTTACCAAGCATGATTTTATCAGGATATATCCAGAAAGTACTTGGAAAGACAGGTGCCTGTGCCTGCTCCACCACCAGACACACAAGGCAACATTTATGTGGAGATTCAGACACCTACATGCAGACACCTGAAGTGAGGTTTATCAGTCCTAGACGTCTCTGGTCCTGCTGTAGTCAAAGGAAATCTGTCCATCAGCTAATGAAGCCTACAGTTACCTTCACTAGCTGTAAGGTGCCTACCTTACATGCATAAATTAGCATATATACATACATACATACATTTACAATGTAGATGCCTAAATACAGGCATCAACTTCAGTCACAACCAGCTTGGTATCAACTATCCTCTTCCACAAACCTCAGCCCCAGCAATAAGCATAGTTGAGCGTTAGGCCCAACCACAACTACTCTGTGCTGTAGCACACTATGTCTAGTTAAAGGTAATATCCAATAAGCTTTACATTTAAACTGGAACATTTGTACGCATCTACAAAAAAAAAAAAAAAAAAGAAAAAATATACCCCACAGCTTTTCTAGGATCGGAGAAATTAGAGACAAGATTTTCCTACTAGATCCATCCCGTGTTACAGATTCCTCTACATAGTTTATTTTCCAGGGCAGAGCAACACTGCAGACACGTATGTTAGGGAAGTTATGGCACTACAAACAGTTTATACCATAACATCTAATTTCAAGGGAACATAATAAAAGAGGAAAATAACTTCCTCATAATTTGGTTTCTCTGAAAAAACAGTTTAGCAGATTTCTGCTCCTGAGCTTGTCGTGTGGTATGGGTGGGAATTTTCCTGGCTTACAGGATTGGCTTTTGGATTGTAACACATCCACATTTATGCCACAAGAAAGATTGGCCCTTAGTAGTTTCTAGCTCTCTAGAATGTTCTCCTTCAACTCTCTGAAGAATTAGAAGAAAGAATAATTTTCCAAAGTGAACAGAAAGAAGTTACAAAGTTTTAATTGTGAACGTGCAGTGGTTACCCAACATAAATATCTACTCAAACAAAACTCAGTATTATAGACAGAAAAAAACATGAGACCACCTAGAAAATCTTGCATGCCCTTGTAACTCTGGTACACCATGGACAATTGATATTTCTATCTTTTCCCAGTCTAACAAATACACCTTTTTAATGGGTCTGCCTAAAAAAGATGTGCCTTAGAACCATTTTATTGTAAACGTGTAGCAAAACTGCACTTACAGCAACACTGGTCTCTTCCTTACACAGAGATAATCTGTCATTTCTAGGGAGACAGAGTTTGAGGAAAAAAGTCTTTGCAGGGGCCATCAGAGTAGTAAGGTATTCCCAAAGATTTTACTAACAGAAAAATAATTTAAAGCAGAATAGGAAGTCCAGTATAAGATACAATGAGAAAACTACGAACGAGGAAGTCATTTCCACTATCAAATTGATGATATGAACAAAGCAAGTTATCTGGGTCACAAGTTTGACAATATCAACAGTAGAAGTACGGGAGGAGAGAGGAAAAAAAAAAAATAAAATAAAAAAGCAAAGAAACAACTACCCTTTAATGGCACATCAGTTCAGAAAGAACTGAACTTATGGAAAGCTTTTATCCTGGTCAGTTCAAGTCTTGTTTCAAACTTCAAAAGAATCTCTGAATCTCCAGCAAAAAACTAACAAAAGTCTTGTGACATTAAATTCAACAAAAGACTATCCTAATTTTCCTCTTCTGGAGATGCAGCATATATTACAAAAGTAGAAAATTTACTCAACTCCTTTATTGGGACTCATTTTTATTCTGAATAAAACCAATAGCGAAGGCAGACAGGCTTAACAATTCTACAAAATGCAGATGTAAAAGAACTTAAAATAATGTGACTTCACAAATACATGTATATTCTCCAGGATTTCGTCCTTTAAATTAAAATAGACTTGTAAATAGACTAAACACATTATGGATGCTATGGACACGGCTTCCCCTTAAACCAAAAAACAGATACAGTACTGCACATCTTGCGACAAAATCTTACACGATGGCATTGAAGAACAAGGGTTAGCTCAGAAATGAAAAATACCCACTGCATGATCTGTGAGATTTGATCTGCAAAACATAGCAGCACAGCAGTGGTCTTAACTTTTCACTGTAAAACTAAACATCTCATCTTGGTGTTGAGGAGTTTTTTTTTTTTTTTTTTTTTTTTTTTGGTATGATCTCAGTTAAGACTCCAGCTTCAGAGATTTCTTAGCTCTCCAAAGAGATTTCTTAGCTCTCCAACTATACCGGCTCTTATTCTCCATCCCTTTGGTAGTTCTTGCTTTCCTATTTGGCGGGGGGGGAGGGAAACAGGAAAAGAAGGAAAGAGAAGCTACTCATTATGAACTTCAGACCCCTTAAGAACCTATTCTTTCCTGACTTACCTTGTTCATTACTAAGATCCTGACTCACCTTAAGTAGCCTAAAACGACAACCAAGTATCTTCACACTCTTGCCATGGAGTTTCTGACACTGCAGTTGTGCAAAGCGACTGAGCTGACCCTACAGCTCTCTTCCCACAAAAGGGCACAATTCCTTCTCCTACTTTCCTTCCTTCTGCTCCATCTCACTATGGGATACTACAGCCTTTAAATTACTCTGGTGCTGATCAACTTCACATGAAAATGATGCTGCTTGCTAACTCAGTAGGCAGCTTTCTATTCATTCTGTCTGTGTTAGTTTTGTGCTAGATTGAGTCAAACTGGATTATCGCAGAGTCGCACAGGAATCAGTCCACATGCGTGTCTGCCAGTGAGAAGCTCACAGGCAGGGCACTGGAAGCAGGACATGCCCTTTTCACCAGAACAGAAACATTAGCTATTAGTCAGGCTCTCTTATGCACTTATTTGTATTTACACAGCTACTTTGACTTAAATGTCAACTAATTTTATTTTATTGATGTATACAAGAATTTCAGGTTGGCCCACTCTGGGGTACAAAACAGCCTAAACGTGCTGATCATCACTGTCTCCCTTTCTATATCTCTGCCTTTCTTTATGGATCGCCAGCACCTTGAAGTAGCAGTTATCTTCGGGCTGCCTATTCTTATTGCACCAAAAGCACAATCCTTGCCATACAACTGTGTGTACATCGAGTAACACCCTTCATACCTAACGGTAATCTTTAGCATTGCCAAAGCATTTTGTTTTTTTTTTGTTACTTTTCTCAGTGGAATGGGTTAAAACTGACTTAAGCCATAGTCTCAAGAATTTAGTGATTCTCTTACCCTCAGTGTAATTCATAGATGCATGCACAGTTGAAAGATTTTTTTTTTTTTTTTTTTTTAAATTTGTTGGGTTTTTTCCCTTTAAAAAAAAAAAAAAAAAAAACCCTGCACACACTTGCACGACATGTTGTGCCCGGCTCATTTTTTCACCCTTTCAGGCCTGTGATACTGTTTTCCCCGGTGCGAACTGTGACGCGTTCTGACAGATCCCGTTCTCCAGAGAGGCAGAAAGGCCAGGGCAGAGCGGCAGCTCCCAGCGCGGCAGAGCTGAGCGCGCAGCCCAGGCGGCCGCGTTGGCGCCGGGCTCCTCCTCTCCCCGACAGATTTAGCCCCATTGTTCGGCACTCCGGAGGACAGCCAGTGCACTATCCTGTTATGCACATGGCAATAAAAAGCAAACAGGAAGCACAGGAGCCTTTAGCACACAAATAATTTAGTGAGTCTGAAGGCAGGCGGGATGAGTCAAACGGAGGACCAGGGAGTTTTACACACACCGCTTCCTCGGTGCTAGGAGAGCACCTGAACACAGCAGCCAATGTACGTGCAACACTTGCAGCTGCTCTCACATCTACTGGAATTATAATACCAAAAGATGCCACAAAAAATTGGAATTTGCCCAATGATTTCTCTTAAAGAAGCAACCTTTATTTCATTATAGTTAAGCATTTAATAATTGACTAAGAACAATGCCACAAGAGACACCTTCCTCGTACTGAAGGAAAGGATTGCAGTCTAAATGGACGATCCTGGTTAGCTTATAATAGGTGTTCGCATTTAACAGAGGTTTCTAAAGTCTAAGTGCTGTGCAGTTGTGCATTGCAAGGTACTTTTAGTGGTTTCTTAAACTACAGGTTACCACAAGGAAGGGTGCCCAATGAAACAGGGATCAGCTGGGAACATTAATGCAGCACTCACCATTCCCAGCAAAACAGTCACAAGTTATGGGGTTTTAAAAGCAACAAAACATCAGGAGTCAGGTACTTGCAGGTGTCTACGCAAGCCCAGATAACAGGCAATCAGTCTGCTAAAACACCTTCTTCATCAGAACCTTGAACAATGAAATGAAGCACTCATGAAAAGGCAGATCCTTCCACTACCAACCCCTTGCAAGGAAAAAGAAAAAAAGTGAAGGACAATTATCTAATCTTTCTAGCAACATCGAGTTCTCCAAATTTACATCTCACTGAAAATTTAGAAACTGCACAGAACACTACAGAGAACACCATGAGAAAAGCTACATAAAAAGAGAACTGCATGACACAAATTTCACTCATGAATTTATTTATTAATACTGACATGCAAAGGACCAAGACCAAACTGCACTTTGCCAGAGATGAAAAAACAATAAAAAAATAAAAATCAGTGCTGGAACAGCTACATGCAGCTTATAGTTGCCAAAAACTCAGTAACAGACATCTGGACAGAAGGCCTGTCAATTTCTATGTAAGAACACTACAGAGAAACAACTTCATGTAGCTACTACAATGTTGCAAAATGTATGGAATACTACATAGACATTCTGTATCAGTGTTAAAACTGTTACCACACAATTAAATCAGTAACGTGCAACATCCTTTGAGCTGGTATAGCCTGATGAACAAGATTTGCCAAATAAAGCAATTCTTACAAATTTCATATTAAAAGCAAAAAAAAAGAATACAGTGTATTAAAATTCTTAAGACTTATAACGGAGAACATCCCCTTAAAGGGTGACCAAAACCAGCGATTTCTGCAGAATGTAAGCAGAGATTCATTTAGGTTTATTCCTTTATCTTTCAGAGGTAAAGCACTGTATGCCGAACGCAGTAAGAGAGAAATTCCAGGGTCTCAAGTTCATCAAAAGAGAAGGAAAACAAAAGCAAAGAACCGAGGTTATTTTCACTGTTGCTGCTTAAGAAAGATCTGAATAAATGAAAGCAACTCGGAAATAGGGGGAAAAGATGCCTACTCTTCCATGGCAGTCAGCAAAAAGGAAAAGAGCTCTTCTTTCTACGTTAGCCAGGGAAAAATCAACCTTCACATTTATAGCAGTGTCTGCTAACCCAAAAGTAGCGCAAGAGAGAGCCCATCCAAAGAGGATCCAGGAAAACTAGAAACCTTAGAGCTGAAGTGGCCTTGTAACAGGATTACATTTATACAGCTCATCCTTCATATTTAAATCTGTACATGTAGATTTACTCATTCATCCTTCTGCAAAAGAAAAACGAAAGTTTTAAATCCCATTGTACCAGTACAGTTTTCTTTTACAAATGTGCTTAAGAGACTGTACATTAAATGATTCTTTATCCCCTTTAAGTCTCTAGGTGTAGAAAAAGCACACATGAAAAACGCATTCTGATTGTTGTAGACACTACGAAATGTTGTAGACACGATTGTTGTAGACACTACGAAACGAAAACTTTTTTTTTTGGGGGGACGGGAAGAGGGAGATATGGGGAGAGGAGGGTGGTAAATAAGTAACTCAAACACTATACAAACATATATGAAATACTGTGCTCTAACGAGTTTCCTCAAATATAGATTATGGAAACACATTTTAATGCAGGATTAATCATAGTACTAAGACATATTTCAAAAATCGCTACTCTAAGTAGCTTGGCTATTCAGAGAGAACGAGGCTGTTCACAGAGAATGAGTTTGCTTCAGTCCTCAGTGGGGTCTCTCAAACAGATGTATATACCTAATATAAATGAAAAATCAAGTTATGAAAGTGTAACTACTACACTCTGATGACTAAAAACCAAATTGAGACTACAATCCCCCAATAAAATTTCTATCATTACCACATTACTATAAGAGAGAAATTATTCCAGAATATAAAGCTAAACTGTATATGAACTTGCTCCAAAACACAGTTTTCTTATTACTAAAACAATACTTAAAAAGAGCAGAAACTAAGCCATAAATTAGTGGAGGATGGGAAATGCTCCACGGCAGTATGACTGTGTCTGCCAGGATACAAGGCTAGCTTGGCCTGGCACAACTGTCCTTAACTATCACAAGCAGATAAAAGGCGAAGAGGATAATAAGCCTTTCCCATATTCTTAATGTTAGTTATGTTAGCATGCAAAACGGATTAATATTGTCTAAAACATCAAATATGAATTTAAACAGGGATATAAGTTTACCAAAATATTAAAAAAAAAAAAAAAAAAAAAAAAAAAAAAAGGTCTTTGACACTTCCCTGACAACAATTCCCAACAGAAAATTCAGGTCAGTCATGATTTCTGGTTGCTTTAACAAAACAAATGCAGTAACTACTTCACAAGCCTCTCTGCAAAACTTCTAAAAAGAAAAAAAGTGTAACAACTCTGACCATATATTTCTTCAAATTTTATCAGAGAACTGACAAGCATTTTGACACGAATATTGCTGACATTAAAATAAAATATTTGAAAGTGGGAAATAGGATATCTAAGAATATTTCCCCATATTATTGTTCTGACTCTTTCCAACATCATTTTAATGTCTTCTTGAACCTACAGAAGTACTTGCTGTCAAACTAAATGTCCCTAACTGATAAATTCCACATTGTCAGGAGGTAGCCGCTGTCCCAGAAAGTCCTGTTATGTAGGATTATAGGATGTCACGTAAAAAGTAACAGCCCTCCAACATCAGCAGATGCAGGATCACCCAATCTGCTCATCAAGACATGAAAAGCAATTTGGCAAGACAGGGAAAAAGGAAGATAAATAATAACAATAATAAAGTAGCACTGAAAAAAGTGAGAGGCTTAGAGATGTTCACACAGTTAAGAACTAAAACAGTAGATCTAAAAAAATAAATAATAAAAAAAGAAATCCCACCTTCTAGTGAAACTCCCACAAAAGCTCCACCACTCCGACTAATTTATTAACGAGCAATGCCGATTCCAAGCATATTGCTGTTCAGCAGGAATTTGCATAAGGAGACTTGCTTATAACACTCAGTTACCCAAATCTATTAAAGCCACTGCTGCGATGCAGCTTGCTACAGACGCAGTGGGTATTTCTGACACAGAAAAGTTTCGTAGAGCTGTAACAGTAAAATTCAGGTATATGACTAAAAAAAAAAAAAATACAACCAAGTATTCTTTTTTTCTGCATTCTCACTCATGCATTTTCACCAGCACCCTTTCCCTTCACCAGCTGCATGGATCTGATGAGTTTATCTTTATTAATCACATCTCTGAAATTGCGCTAACCCCTGCTTTTTTTTTTTTAATCCATTTTCCATCATCACAAAAAAAAATACTGCTTCTGGAATATACTTGAAAATACTAACAGTAAAGTTTTTCAACCAGTATAGCATAATATATTTTATTGTGAAAGTGAAATCACGAGTTCTCCAATTAAAGCAATCTCATCAAATACTTGCGATCCCTTGTGTGGCAGCATTACAGCAGTTTCCCTTCTGTATTAAAGCTCTTCATGCTAGTGCTGCTCTGCATGTGAGGTCATCTGCAGCGTGGAATTAACATCTGCCCGAGCCGCATGCACTACAAAACACTTCCAATGCAAAGTAAAGCTCTCATTTTACATAGTCTATTGGAGAGTTATCAAAACCTCACGTCACAAGCTTATGTCTTGGTTGCAAAAAATCTAGTTTTAAGGTCATGTCATTCACTGTTATTTAAAAAAACACACACACACACAAAAAAACAGGATATTCCTCCAAGCTACTCAGCTTGTTTCAACATCTGTTCTCAAGCCATCATACAAGCAGGTTTTCTTGTAGCCCTTTTGAACACTATTCTCTTTTGCAAAGTTTGTATTTGCGTGGACATAACCAGTGTGTAAATAGTCAATTTACTGGGTGACTTCACTTTTATCTCAAAAGTGGGAAAAAAGTTCTGTCTGAGGCTGAGCATCTACTCTAGGCTACTAGGAAAAAGCTTACAAGTTTGCAAGGCAACTGGTAAAATACACAAGAAGACTATGAGATGGGACAACTTGATGCATTTATTTCTAGAAAGGCCACTGCTGACAGAACTGCTGTATTTACTGTAATTACAATCACAGGTGTGTTTCTTTGCATAGCATCTACCCTGGACAGGCTCTGACAAAAAACTCCCCAAACTAAACACTGCATTAATCAGGGGAACACAGTGGTCGTGATAGTGGCAAAGAGACGAGAAAAAACTTCAGGAGCATATATGGCAGTGAGTAAAAATGTCATGTCATGGAAAAGAGAGAAATTGTAAATTTCAGGATTTCTAAAGTTTAAGACCCAAGCGACAGAAGAGAAAAAAATTAGAGAGACCAACAACTATTCGGTTGTAGAAATAGTGTCACTTGAACACTTAAGCATCTATTTATACTGATCCAGATCCCAGAACATGCCCCTTTGACAAATACAAGTAGAAACCACAGATATTAGAACAGCCATTTTTTCCCTGTCCTTCAGAAGAGTGTTAACATTTTTAGGCAATCTGAACTAGAGTAGGGAGAGAGGAGAGAAAAAAAAAAAAACCCTCAAAACCAAATTTATTTTAAAGTGCTGTAAACAAAACTTTAAAACAGAGAAGTGTACACAGATCCTGAAAGCCATTGTAGTGTCCAACTCCCACACAACCCTTCAATTTCTTCCTTCCTTACTAAGGCTTGATAGGCAAGTGACTAGTTCTTAAGGATGTCTTTGGTTAACAACTTTCCCCTCATTAAAAATATTGTTCCTGTTTCCAAGAAATGAAAGCGAAATTACTGCAAGCGTGCACCATTTTAATAGTTCTGAAGATCCCTCTAATTGTAAAAGCAGTACTACCTTCGCAAGCAGAGCCAAAGGTAAGCAAGTGCTGCAAACCTGAGCAGTGTCGCATGCTGTACTATTGCAAACCAGTATGCAAAGGAAAAGCAAGTTGCAAAAAGGAAGCTAACTATATGTCTTAGATCTGGAAGTGCGCGTGCTGAACATCTCTTAGCTCCCTTGCTGTCAAGACCTACCAAAAGGACACGTTGCTCAAAACTGGCAGATTGCTATCAGCAACCCCTTCCCCTTTAGGCAACTGTATAAACAACTGTATAAAAAGCATTATGCAAGAACAGTACATTAATTTCTGAAACACTAAAGCAACCCCTCCACGGCATTTTTTGCCACTGCTTGAGCTCTCAGGCCCCAGACAGGTGCCCAGCATTCCTCTCTGCTGCCTCCAAACTGATGGAGGACATTGGAAACAGCGTGGTCACCAAATCACAAGCTGAATTTGGAAATAAAACTCATCCACCCTCCTCTTAATATCTCTCAAACAAACCCAAGAAATGCCCAACATTTTTGTGGGCTATAAACTGCATATAACATCCCAAGACATTTGCCCCACATGCAATGGGTTACGGTTTGCCATGTGGGCACGTGGAATCAAATGCAATATGGTTTAAAATGTGAGCAGAGTAACAAAAGCAATACAATTCAGTTTCAGGTGAAGTCAAACAATTTTTTTTTTAATCTTTTGTTATTGCCTACGTGATAGAAAGTAGAAAGATTGTGAAAGTAGAAAGCCAATTTTTCAGCTAGCACTAAACCAATTTTGTGAAACTCTCAATTTGGGAGGAAAAGAAAAAAGAAAAAAAAAAGCGCCAGTAGCCAGTTGTCCACGTTACTTTAGTCATATTTGTCTTGTATTATAGCCAGAAGTCCCAGCATTTATGTAACAGAGAAGAATTGGCTATACAAGAAAACCTGATAAATCAAAGTAACTCACTTATTAATGCAAGCATCAAGCCTGGAGGTATTGTGCTGCTTAATTACTTGAAAAATACCTATCAAAATGCAGAGATTGTTACCCTGAGAGAAGAGGAAATCAAGACACACACACAAATACCACTCTGCCGCATCCAGCACCAGTGGTCTTCCCTGCACACCTGTATCTTGCAAAAGCTTCGGTAAAGAAACAACTCTAAAGTGGGTCTAATGGGCAGTATGTTCAACTATTATAGACTCAAAACTAGAGAGTAAGAATCCAAAAATACAGGGATCTTTTGAGGAAAGGACCTTAAAAGGAACTCGACTACAGACAAGGCAACGTAACAGGCAGTTCTCAAATTGGCAAGTTCCAAGCTATTTAGGCCTCCACAGCTTAAAGCTAACAGCTGAAACTCCAACCAAGTGCCTAGGCCTTTGGGAGGTTCATAAAGTCCTGCAATTCAGTTTGCAATCCCTGTAAGACAGTCAAAGTCTAAAATTAGCTATGTCATAAAATGTGGCCACTGAACGTGGCAATTTGGTCGATAATTCCAATTGTCCTTTGCAGCCTTAAGAAGTTAGGAGGTTGATTTCAGTAGTCTAATTAAACCAGTCTGCCTCATCCCACTGCTAATTCCTTCCAGATGACTGCAAAGGGAGTTGCATTGATGATGAATCTGTCCTCCTTTTCCTTGTCTGTTCTATTCTGAGCAGGTAATAGAACACAAGGTCAAAATATCAGTACTCTGAATTCCAACTGTTAATTGCAATTTTGATGCTAACAGAAGATATAAGACCTTAACAGCCACAAGCAACAATTCTAACATGTACCCACACAACCTTTCTTTCCTTCTCTTTTAACTATATGCTAACTATGGAGAGAGTTCACACACACACACACACACACACATATACAGTGTGACATATCACAAACTTTGTGTACATTATTATATCATTCTTTGAAGCTGCAGAGCACTAAAAAGCCCTGGAGAATGAAATCCTCCCATAGAGGCATAGTAAAAATACATAATAAAAAGCCCAAATGGTGTTTTCTGGGAAATACGGGCAACCAAACTATGGCAACAGGGAAAATGAGAGAAAAACTGCAGAAAAAAAGCAAATTCGCTTTATGTGCAGCAAAGTGCTGGGAGTCTTATTGCCCAAGAGGCCAGGAAGAAGTAGGACCCAAAGCAGTAAAAACATGACCAGGATCCTCCCTGCATCTATTAATAGTTCAGAAATACTTAAAACCAGCATTGGCCTCTTGGCTATGGACTACCCAAGTCCTGAATTATGCGTTCAAGCCATTTTGGCCAAGCTAACACTGAACAACAGCCTGTTTAGAACGGGACAACACCAATTTAATTTCATATATTTGTAATGAAAACACCAATACAACTCTGCCTATGACTGAGGCACGTTGTTTTAGCATGATTCTTTACCTCTCTGTTTTTTTTTAGTTTTATCCTCCCTAAAATGAAGTTAATACCTACTACAGATAGCGATAGCACTGGTAAGTCAGCTGTCGTTTCTCTGACACAAGCGCAACAGAAAAATTTCACTGAGAAGGGACATGCAATAAAATTTAGATTGCTCCCCTTTTCAGCCGCTGTCACATGATGATGACTTATTTTTATAGGCTGTAAAACCGGTCATAGTGCAAAAATC
>VZSV01000003.1:4570911-4581647 GCA_013398735.1 Nothocercus julius
TTTTAACTGCCCCTGCCCTCTGAGGAGGTTCCGCGGCAGCTGAGCGGACACGGCGCGACCGCTGGCGTGAGGCGCGGAGCACCCACGTGCTCGAGACGTCGGGTGCTGGGAAAGGGCGGAAGGCAGCGCGAGCCCTCCCTGCTTTCCCAGGGAGCCCCCATGGGCTGGTCCACAGCCTCCTGTGTCGACCGGGCCCTCACCTTCGCCTTTTTGAAGCCGGTTTAATAAAATCAGTGTTTATAAAAATGAACACATTAAGGAAAGCAGTGCCACTGTAAAAAAAAAAAAAAAAAAAAAAAAAAAAAAAACACACACAGAAAACACCAACCTGTTTGCATATACTTGTTTTTGTCCTGTGTAAGCAAAGGTTTAAAGAAGCAGATAATAAGCCCCTCGTAGCTTATCTCAAAGCTCAAGACAGCCGCTGAGGAGACAAGTTCTGTCACCCAAACTCCCAGAAACAAAAATAGCAAGTAATAGTCAAGCTATAAAAATAGCTTCGCTAGTGCGGATAATTGTTTTCCTGCTTTGTAGGCAGTAATTTTCTCCTTTATTTTCCCCTATCTATAGTCTTTCCAGTCAGATCCTGCTTTACTCATAAAAATCTGCTTTTATTAAATATTCCAGTGTGTTGTTTCATCTGTAAAATTGTAAAGCATTCTTTTTACATTGGTTACACTTCTGAAACATCAAAAGTAACTTAGGAGATAAAATAATTATCTGTAAAGACAAAGTGGAAAAAGAGGGGCAGTATCACTTTTAACATATCAGCTTTTGATACATGTGTAAGAACCTTGTTACAGTCCAGCCGTGTGCTGTTTGTTGTGTCAAGTGTCTTTAATTAAAAATAGTTTTTAGCAACTTTCCTATTTTAATTTTTACTTACTTAGTGTGAAACTAATGTTCCTGAAGAACCTCAGGCTTTCAAAATTAAAAGGTCTAGATAATGAAATCTCTTCTATGCATAAAACAGAATCAAATTCTGTCAATTGCTTCAGGTTTGCCCTTTAAAATCGCATGGGCACAGAACCCTGACTTTGTGAAAATGCGAAATTATCTGCTTCTTATGTTAATAATATTGTATCCTGTTTACTAGATACGCTACTGAGACCAATTAATTTCACATAAACATTGGAGAAGCGCTAGGAATTGGCCTTTTATTAAGGTTTTGGATTGGATTTGAATCTGTAATCTACATATAAAATACTTTTTGTGGACCCTCTAACTAAGTGGTAGTGCCATACTGCACCCATTTCTTCCTGTATAGATTTAAAGCCAATGTATTTTAAAAGAACCAGAAAATCTTTTCAATGGATATTAGGAAAACAATAATGCGTAAACTCTAGGGTACTGTTTTTAACACTTCGTCCCTGCAGACAGAAGGCAGCATTTAATCACTAAAATCTTTCACTTAGTTCTCTGAGTTTGTTTTCTCTTTCTTCAGAGTTACATTTGAGTTAGGCAGACAAAATTGAAGTCATCTGTGACAATGCCACACTACATAGTGTCATAATGTCAGGTGCAAGTGGCCTATGCAAGCCCTCAAGGCTGCACTGAAGATAGATTGCGGAATTATTACTATTACACACAATTAAAAAAAGAAACGTATTTTTAATTGTCCGTTATGGGTGACTGAAAAAGAAAGAATGCTTTGGCTTTAACTAAGTAGATATATTGTTCCTAGCCATGAGGAAGAGCAGGGGACAATTCGGGACCTGTTTTGGGCAGTTTTCCCCTTCTCTGTCCTATTGCTAAGTGTGGGAGGAAGACCACAAAAATTTCCTTATAAAAAGATAAAGGTTCCTTACTTATCAAATTTCCTCAATATTTTCATCAGCAACTTGCTGATTAGGCTTCTGTTGCTCCCAAGTACACAAGAGGGAAGAAATGTGAAAAGAGAAGTTTTTTTTTTTTTTTTTCATTTCAAGGGGTAAGTTATTGCCAAAAGAGAAAATGAACTTTTTCATTAGCCTGTCTGTGTCTGAAATTGCCCAATTTTAGAAATACATTAGTCAAGTTATATCGCTATGCAATTTTCAATGCAATGCACTTTGCGTGGCACAGTTAATTCAGAATAAGGCAGCCCTTTTGGCTTATTTTTTCTTTTGGTTTCTAGATCACTGTAAATTAAACAAAGAAAAAATGCCCACGTGGGAAATCAGATCGGTTCAACTTTACGTCTTAGTTTATAATTTCATATAAATTTAACTTTTCTGAATAGGTAAGTCTCATAAAGCTAGAGATCCCATGCTAAAACAGTAAAATTCTTGCTTACTTGCTTTCCCAACCGCAGCATGCTAGTGTAAGGACCTAACAATATTGTCATCTGGAGGTTTACACAGCTTCATCTGGAAAGCGTGTTAAAATATTTCAACACATTCAGTGGTGGTCAGAGACTTCTAATAAGCTTCATTTTTTTTCTTGTACAGGCAAAGGACTCGTGAACCAACTTTATTATTCTAGCTTTCTCTGGAAGATTTGGTATTTCTAACCCCACACCCCCTTGAGATTTTGCTAGTGGCAGAAAACATTTTAACCTCAGATTGCTTTTGCAACATGCTGTTTGGGATCCTACAGTGTGAATTATAAATCTTCAAGATCTAAAATCTAGTATGAAAATCAAAGGGAAGAGCTCTTAACTTAGTTTCTGTTCAACAAAAATAATACGTATGAGGGACAAGCTAGGGGCAGAGCCTTAGCTAGTTAAAATTGTTAAGGCTCCCTGAGAATTCATTTAGATGTGAAATCTACATCAACAGCAGCTTCTCCTTTTATGTCCATATAGAAGGAGAAGAAAAACATAAACTTGAATCAAGCTATGTAGATAAGAAGTTAATCTCTTAAAATTCAGCCGAGCTACAGTAATTTGTACTTGTTGAGAGTTTTATCTTACACAACTGTATTCATAACAATCTTCCTTAACTTACAGTGATAAAACTGGCTTTAAATAGACATTGAATCCTGAATGACAGTGGGACAAACAGGAAGAAGAGAGAATCTAGTGAATTAGATCATAAGGTTTAAAAAGAACAAGAAATCAATTCTTCTTTTGCTGTTGCTTTATTGTTAGTAAGAATAGTGCAATCATTCTATTTGGATATTTTTTTTCTTCACAGAACTGCCTATCAAACTGTCTATGAAAGGATAAGACATGAGCTCTATTTTCTGCTGCCAAAAAGTATTAATAAGGAAAGTATAAAGAAACTATCATTGATTGAAGGAATTAAATATGTGGTCGAATACGTAGCCAAATATAATAGAACAAAGATAATTAGACATTTGTTGATATTTGAAATGACCCAATTTTCCTTATACAAACAATTCTCAAAAGGTAAAAATGTATGGCTCATCAGCATCTCACAATTACAAAATTCAGGATGTATAATAATCCCTTAGGTTAAGAGCAGATGATGACGAAAGGCCGATGATTTAGAAGTTGTACAGTTTAAAACAATCAAATCTTACTCACCAAACCTTTTTTTTCTCCGTTGTTTTTTAATGGCTTGACAAATCCAAAACAACAAAGGAAGTTACTGGCTGTAACACACTACTGGAGGCCACCCTGAAGCAGCACCCAGGTTTAGAGCAGATCTACACAAAGCGCAGCCTTTGGCGCCCGGGGAATGTCCCTGGCACCATTTAAATTTTTTTAATGGATGTATGGATGTAGCTGTAAGGTCTATTAGGTTGCAAGCAAGAGGTTGCCAAACTCCTCAGCCTTGAATGGCTCAAGACGTATAGAATGTTCAGGCCAAAGAAAGAGGAGCACCACCACCACCACTACGTATATGGGGATGATGCCATTCTCTTAAGTAAAACTTCTAAAATGTCCATAAATCTCCACAACGTGTTAATTCTGTAACTGCATCTGTCCCTTTTGGTCTCATGTTCACCAAGTGGCTTCAGGAAAATGAAAGAGCAAATTGCAGCTTGCTCCGCAGGGAGGCTGTTTCTATTGTTTTTTTCCAACAGAAACATAAATATGATTGCTCTCTAGGCTACTATGGTATATTCTTATATATATGTTCTTAATATATATTCTTACATATATTCTTAGCCTTTTCAAATGCAAAAGAATAGAGGTCTTTCTACATTTATAGTACAGAAAAAAAAAAGATTCTATACATGATATTTTAAATATGACTAATACAGTTCGCAAGACCAAAATAATTTGTTTTAGGGAAAAACAATTCCTCAGGACTTTTTAAATTGGTAAACTTTTTTTTTTCTGGAAAGCTGCTGATTTTGGGAAACAGCATGATCTAAGTTATTTGAGAATACAGTATCCTTAAATTCACCTAGGAATAAAAAGGACTAATAATCTAAATTAATTGCAACTGGTTAAAATGTCACTATGCAATAATGGAAGAAATAATTTTAAAAATGAGCATACAGTGTATAGCAGCAAATTATGCAAGCGTAGCAATAAGCAGCATATTGAAGCAACAATAACAAAATGAAAAATAACAGAATGTCAAGCAATGCAACAAGTTTTCCTGATTAACTGGGCAGGTTGCTAACTGGATTGTTAATTAGTGCAAGCCCACATTTAGGCACTGATTCATGTAGGATTTTTCACAGCATTCTGCACCACATAATCCTATTGAAACTGTGAAAAGTAACAGGTGTCGAGTCTTTGTATGGTTGGCATACAAAAAAAAAAATCTTTAAAAAAACATAGCTGTTTAGTATTTCAGTCCAGCGAAACTCTAGCTATAGGGCAAAAACTATATGAAAGCATAATTTATCGTTATTCTAAATTGGTAAAGAACTTGATTCAAAATCTTCATGGCAGTAGAAACTATTTTTTTAAGTCTTCATAGATTTAAATCTTCTTTGAAATTTAACAAGCCCATTAGCATTTCCTTTGAGCACTGTCTGACAGAGAATTACTAACATTTTAATAGAAATGTTACTGTACATCATAGAATATCTGAATTTCTGAGCTGCTCGGCAGGCAGCGCATGTCATTAGAGCAGACTACATTCCCCTGGTTTGTAGGAGGTACCTTGCTATGAACTACCAGAACTGGAAGGAGCAGAAAAAAAAAGATAGGATAGAAAAGACAGCTATTATTTTTTTAAATAAGTTGGCTATAATGAGATTTGCTCCCATATAATACCGCAGCTTAATCACTGAAGAAAGGTCCCCAAGTACTGCTGGCAGAAGGAAGGTATGTTTGGCCTAATTTTACACACTATGGGATAAATGCTGTAGAACTCAAAATACAAGAATTGTAAGTCTTAGAGGTTGTTGAGTCATAAAACCTCTGTTGGTGTCACTCACAGAGTTAGGATTTTTGCACAAAAGAAATGGGCTTCTAAGCAGAACAACCTTTAAAAATGAGATAAAAAATGAAAGTACCAGGGACAGGAATGCAGAAGTAGGGGAACAGTATAAAACGATTAAAAAAGAAAGGAACAAGGAAGCAGAAAAGTACAGACCAGAATGGACAGTCAAAGAATCAGGGAAAAGAGGAATAATTTTACAGAACAGGAAGTAATAGAGAAAGTGAGGAGATGAGAACAAGATAATGTCATAGGCAGTGAAAGAAGGCACCGACCATGAAAAACACTCTCTCTTTGAATTGATAGAGAAATTAAAACTGTGCTTACCTGTAGGAGCTGGAAAGTATTTGCCAGCTTTGTCCAGGACAAGAGAGCAGGAAAGAAGCTGAGATGAGGGGGAAGAGAAGGGAGCCTGAGAGGGTGGCCCTGCTGTCCCCAGGAGCAGGGGACAGGGCTCCTGGTTTCTATGTCTGTGTTTTGTATACATTTTCTGCCTGAAATGCACACACGCATAAATGAAGGAGCAGGCAGCTTTTCCTGCTAGGATTTTGAAAATTGGGAATTGGGCCAAAAAAAAAAAAAAAAAGAATTAAAAGGGAGGGAAAAAAGAAAAAAAAAAAAACTGTGTTGATTTTCTTTGTCTGTCTTATGATGCTTGAGCCGTAGGATTTGGCAATGGTACTGAAGCAAGCCAAATAGTAGAGCATTTCTTAAAGCCCTTTGGTACCCAAATAATTCACATTTCGTTCACATATGTGTTGACATTCTGCATACTTCCTTTCTGCCTAACAGTGAACATATTAAGTTTAAGCAGTATTTCTTCATGCTGTGAGTTAAGAAAGAAAACAAACACAGTTTCCCCAACTCTTTTCAACAAGGCTCCCAACACAAAAAGCCTCACGTCTGGAATGCTGTACATTTAATAAAAGTTTAATCCTCTCTGTCAAAGCGCTTTAGAGGGAGACAAATAGAGATAATTTCAAAAAATTCCATGCGTGTTCGGCAGGCAGCTCGCTGGGTTTAAACAAAGGGAGCAAAGGTTGGGTGAGATCACCCTCCTTTTGCTCCACCCAGCCAAAGAAGGGGACCTGGGGCTATGGAGCTGCTGCTTTGTACAGGTCTCCAATACGTTTAGGTGTCAGTCTGCAGCACCGGGACTAGCCCGAGTGACATGGAGCTACCTGCCATGTCAGAGAGATGCCAGAAACCGCCTAGGGCGACCCTTCAGCTGGACTGATACCTCGCTGCTTAGAAAAATCAAGTAGCCAACAGGAGGGCTGTTCCTCCAACATTACTATGCTAGATGAATAGCTTCTGATAAGTAAGTTACTGTTTTTTTTTTTTTTTTTTTTCCAGAATTCTTTTGGGTGTCTGAGCCTGGCATGTTTCCAGACCATATACACGTAAACATTTGATTTTGGTTGAAGTCACAGACCTGACTCGACACAATGTGAACAGATTTGTTGTCGACATGGGACTTTGGAGAAAGCAAAGGATATAAATGTAGGGAATAATGTAGACCACGCAAGTCTAGAATTCGTCCCCAGTTTTTATTAAGTTTCAGAATATCATCTAAGCTATTATTTGAATAACATGTTCATCAGTATCCCCTATCAGACACGTTTTTTTGTTCCTGTAAACATAGCATATTTAAAGCACACATTTTGCTTGCTAATACTTTTCAAACACAACTTGTTTGCTCTGTCTCCTCTTAGTAGAGAGAAGTAGAGACGAGAAAGTGAAAATAGCAACAGTTCTAATTCAGGGAAATACTAAAAATACCATCAGTTTAGCTGTAGCAATTTGGTTGTTAAACTCGGAATTAAAGGATATGTTTCACAAATTGTCCTCTGCTTGGGTCTTCCTTTTATATAGTAAAAATGGAGATAAAATATTTTGCTCTCTCACAAGATAAACTCATTATTTGTAGGGGCCCGAGATATCAATGTGACTAATGCTGCAGGAAAACCCATGAGAAACCACTAGCTGTGGGCACAGCAGAGGCTTAGGAAGATTTGCACCAGACAAGGAGCAGCCAGGAGCTGAGTGAACAGGGCTGAACAACTGCCTTTTCTGTTAACTCTCACCCAGCCCATGCCGAAATGAGACAGGGATCCTGTGGAAAAAAATAGTGAGCTGTCCTGTAATTATAGACTCCGGGCACATTTTTAAAGACACATCCACACAAGCAGGCAGAATTGAGGCTTTGCAAATACAAACTTGTTTCTTGACTTTTATAACACTCAAATACTTGTAGTGATGCTGCATTTGAGACTCTTCCCGTGCCGGTTGGTCTGGGGCTGGTATATATGGTCCTAAGGGGACTTTTCCATGCGTTTTCTCTGTAGTTGTCTCATTTGGCTCAACACACACACTCTCACACGCCTGTACACCCATTTTTCTGTCGGGAGCGAAGGTAGAGCTAAGGGCTAATCCCTGAGAGCGCGAATCTAGGCTCCCGCGCTCCCTTTCCTCCCCTTCACTAAGGCACCAATTTTCCCAGTTGAGGTGGGTTATGCAACCAGATCACACATAGAGGAGGGTTTTGTTACCACTGTGGGAGAGTAGCCAAGGGATCGGCAATTATGTGGATCCAAAATATAAACCTCTTAGGCAGGAATGCACAGGAGATCAGCTGCATTCCTACAGCCCAGAGCCTGTGGTTAACGCAGAGAAAACACTCTAAAGCTACCGAACTGGAAAAAAAAAAAGAGTCTTTTTCACCCTTCCAGGTTTTGTTTTGCTTAGGTTGTTTGCTGGGACACTGGAGAGGCAGGACGCAGATGCAAACCGCCTCTGCTCACACCAAAGTCTGAGTTTTGAGTCACTGCTTTAATGCTGCTGAATGCTTTAGCAGACACAGCCAAAAACTCCAGGTTTGGAGACTGAGTTTGGAAGTCCTGGTGGGGGGAAGAGAAAGAACATCTTTCCTTTTATTTTCTTACATGTGAGAAATCTTGATTTAAATGGTTAAGTTTATATTTAGGTTCTTGGAAATTTTTCCTCCTTACAACTCACATTCTATGAAGCAATTACTGATAAATAAATGCCACCCTGTAGTTTTACCGCCATCAGAGCAGTAATGGAGTCAATTTTCACTCTCTCTGCTGCACAGGGATAATATTCGTGAGTTATTTTTCAGATACTGCCGTTCTGCTTTGGCAGAAGGCAGCATACCCTTATTTCTTGTGAGAAAGCATACTTATATTCATTGGTAAAGCAGTCAAAAATATATGATACCAGTAATTTTCTTTTCTATGTAAAATTACAATACCTTGCAACCCATTTCAATGCCTGATCCCAATCACATTGTATTTTGCAGAGTGCACAGATTTTTATCATGAAGTATCTTGTAATGGTTTCTGATGGTCATTTAGTGTATCCTGAAGCAGAGTCAGTACCATTCAGAATCAGTATGGTCAGTAAGGAAGCAGAGGATCTACATCCATCACATGAAGGTTAAGAAAAATGGGAAGGGTATTCAAAAATATAATCAGAAATCCCACACAGCATAAAATCCAGATCTGTGCAGAGGGATGAAAAACGATTGTGTTCTGCTCAGGTCCTTTAATACCAGATAAAGTTTATACAACAGGAAGGTTCCTATGTTGTTCCTACTACCACGTGCAAAGTTCTACTATCAGTTATGACTGAAACAAGATTGGGCATGTATTTTGGAATTTAACATAAGCTCTTTCTGAAATATTTAACTGGGGAAGCTATAAATGTATTTATCCTATTATTAACTGACAAATAGTCTTATATTTCTCAATGCCTAATTTTATAGCACTAATTTTATGCATGTAGCCTCTTGAATCTCCCTGAAAAACAATCAAAACAGCAGCAGCTGAAGAGTCAGCCACATTCATTGTACTTAATGCACAAGGTCATGTTTTAAATTTGGGTGCTGGTGCTGATATTTACACATACAATATTGCTATTTGTATGTTTGGATGCTGGTTTGAATAACAAATATAGAACTGGAAACTCAAGTTTACCTACCATTTCAACAGTAGATTTAGTGCACAGTATCAAAGATTTTAAATATAGTACAAAATAGCTTACCAGCTGTAATCCTTACAGTCAATTTTAAATTTGATCTCCTCATAGCATTATACTTCCCTAGAGATTTACTGTACTTGGAACCATCAACAAAAAAAAACACTTGTATAAGATGGAATCTCAGCATACTCAAGGTAATAGCAAAACTCCCACTGACTTCAGCAGAGCCAAAATTTCTGACTTGATGTGTTTAATCTAAACTGGATAACTTGCTACATTGCACTGGTTTGCATGGGCATCTCACCTCTCTCGGGGCTTATAGCAGACTTGATTATCAAGAGGAGTTATCTGCACTGATTCAGCTGCACAGGCTGCGACAGGTTATTGACAGCTAGCACTACAGCCTAAGCATCACAGATTACAAATGAATCTTCCATTTTCTGTACATGAACTCACTGTTTATTGGAAGCTCACTGTAAATTCCCTTAGATTTCCAGTGGATTCTGATATAAGAGTAAGTGCAAAGTAACATTTATTATTATGGTTCATTGGTTTGTTTTATTTTATTTTATATTTATCTTCCAAACAACAGCATTGCTAATGGTTTTGGGTGTGTTAAGAGATGTAGAAATGTATAAGCATGAAAATGTTTAATTTATACACTTTCATTTAGCTAAGTCCAGTGTAAAACAGTAATACATAGAAACATAGCATCAAAATGGTGTGATAAATGTACACACATATACATATTTATTCTAGAAGTTATTTCCCAACAGTTTATCATAACTTTTTGCTCCATTTTAATGCCCAAATGACTATCATGACAACAATAGATATTTAAACTAAACCAAAAATTTAACTTGACCTAAACATTCCAAAAAATATTCTGACTGTTAATATACTATAAATTAGAACCTTCCATGATTGATATCTCAGAGTGCCATATGTAACAGATATAACTTATGCTTACTGTGGAACTATTAATATTAGTCAAAAAGTACTTACAAAATAATAAAGCAAATTTTAGAAAACCTTTATTCTATTACTAGTGCAACATAAAACTTTGGCTGTGAGGGTACAGGGCTGTACATGTCAGTGTAGCTAACACTGTTACAGCTGGGATGTCAGGTTAGCAATAAACTGTCTTCTCTGATACCCGCTGTTTATTTCCAGTTTTCACAACAGGATTCTAGCACCAAAAACAGGCACTTCTTTCCAGGACATTGTCCTCCCCAGGGTGGCAGTCTCTGGTGCTTGGAAGAAAAGAGCTGCAGAAAAAGCTGCTACAGAGGCTTATTGCCCTCTGCATCCCTCACAGACCCGCACTGGGTCTTGGGTATAGTCAATTGAGGGACTGTTTTTACCTAGACTGTGTCAAATATAGAAGGGAAGCAGAAGATGGTAACTTTGGCTTTAGCTCATGTTCCTTGGATTTTAAGTGCTCTA
>VZSV01000003.1:4583822-4667242 GCA_013398735.1 Nothocercus julius
ATAAAATATATATGTATATATAAACTATATATTTATAAATTATTATAAATAATGAAATGATTATAATCCTTTTATTGAATTGGACTCACACTAAAAGCTGCTTTTTCAACGATTCGTGTACTATACCATATTCACGGGTCGTAGAATGAATTAACTGGCTTTACTTGTAAAATTCCTTCGCATTTTTAGCATGGAGCTGCTATTGCTCCATGTATTTAGAGGAGCCATCACATAGTACAGAAACGAAAAACAAAAACTTCTCTGCTAGCATTTCTGGTGATGATATTTCAAGCATTTATATCAACCGCCTAATATTATTTAACACAGAGGAACTCCCTACATATTTCTTTGAACTTTTCTGACACACAAAATACGACATAATCTTCTAAAGCAAAACAAAACATAACAAAAAACCCACAGTAATCTCTATTTAAATAATTTTATATTTTGTATAATATTTTTCAATTATTCAAGTATTTCAATTATTTCAAGTATTTTACAATACTGATTTTATTCTAACTGAAATTGCCCTTTTCTGAGATTTGTAACTTGATTACTTTCCCTCACAAGTTTGTATCAAACACAGTGACCTTGCACTATGCCCAAAAGCGTATTACACTCTTCTTCTGGAAGATGTTTTTACATGTAAAACAGCCCTGGATTCATATACGGACTATGGAAAAATTATCTGTGAAGAATTATATCGACAATAATTCTGCAAATAGTAATAAATAACTATTTCTTATATAGAACTTTTCTCTCTAAATAAACATTTGTATAATTCATTTTAAGTCGGTGCATTTTTTATCTTAAAATACAGGTAAATATTACATATTGCCATAAATCTCAAATATATATAGCTTTCTCTAGAATGTGTGATACTGATTGCACATCTTACATAACATAAAACTAAGTTATTTCTTCAGTTAAGGCCATAATACATTAATATCAAACCATTTTAAAGGAATTTCATCTTGTGTTACAGCTGAATGGTGTCTAAAAGGCATTAATTTAATGTAATAATATTTTTATTTGACACTAATCTAACTATTTATGACTTACCAGTTAAATGAATGCAATCAGAATGAAAAATCATCTATTTAACCCTCCCTATAAACCAATATGTTAGGTAAAGTCTCTATAAGCTTGATAATGTTTTAGATTAGTCATAAAACTATTCTCTTTGTAAGAAAGCTAAAGAATAAATTACCTTTTTTTTCTTATTTAGAACAATATCCAAAACTTAAAATTATTACAGACATCATTTGAAAAATAAAAAAGATAAATAACATTGCTGCTAAGAAAATGGGAAAATATTTGTATATATTTAATATTTGATTGCATCTGTATTAGATAAAATAGATGCTTAATTTCCCTGTATTCATGAAGATTTCATACTTACAAAAACTCTATGATAGTTTTTGCCTGCCAAGATGGTTAAACTGTAAGGAATCTTTCTGTCATCTGTGTAGTCTCTCAAACTCAGTGCAAGCCACTACACATTGGTTCTTGTCTATTCAGCATGTTCTTTTCTTAGTTCTCTTTCCTCATGCTTTCTTGGGGATAAAAGCATGGAAATGGAATTTTGTTTAAAGACATCATTTTTTTTTTAAAAAAAAATGTCTTTAAGCCAGATTTCTCCAAGCCCCAGATATGTTTCAGACAGCATCTGCCTACTCAACACTCTTTCAGACTCCTTCCTCAGCAGGAGCAAAGTTCCAAGATTACATGTCCAAAGTTTATCTAGTTCATTCATATATCTGTGGCTGCATAATAAGGGAATATGGGTGCAGGTCAGAAAAATTCAGTCTTGGTTCCTTGGCATAACTAAAGGTGAGATGCCAACAGCTTTCCCGTAGTGCAAAGGAGGGTTGGAGAGGGCACAGCTTATATGTCCAAGTAAAGCCCATGAAAGTGAACTGACCAATTTTTCTGTATCTCAAAACATATATAGAATTGATCAAGGCAGAAGTAACAAGGGATTTGAGAATAAACAAGAATCCGTTCCTTGGAATTTCAAATCATTTGGTAACTATAAGAATAACTCATGGCAGAATATGTTCCTAAGCTCACCAATGCTTGCTCAACAAGGTTGGAGGATAATATAAGGTAATTCCTAATTTTGTTTCACTGCCAGTGGAGGCATGGAAACTATGGAAGTTAAAGGATGAAGGGAAGAATTCATATGCAAGAAAGAATCAAGAATATTTTTAACTGTTGGTTTACAGTCTGTCTGGCCTTCAGAAAGTTAAATTATACTTTTAAGACCTGAGTCTGCTCCAAATACAGCAAATAACTGAAACTGTCAGTTTCAGAGCCTTATTAATTAATGTGAAACTTGACAGAGATCTATTCAAAGTTTTTCAGGGAGGGTATTTGTATTTGTTTTGCTCTTTTATGCATAGCAAAGCAGTAGGTTCTGTCACTATTTGAAAGGCTTTGAAGACTACTGTGAGAAAAACAAACAACTTGAACTACTTTCTACTTTGTTGTTGGTAGCTTAATTCAAAAAGTGCGGTATTGAAAGCTGCTCTTGGGGAAGAGGCTACACTAGGTCAATCCGTATTTTGAAAAACCAATGTGCGGTTATGCAAGAAAATCTCCTGCATCCTGCCGCCTTGCCAAAAAGGTGGCTATATTTCAGTTGCAACAGATGAGAACCCCAGGAAAAACAATAATAGGAAGGTACTAAACCCACTTCAAAGGCAGACGGCATCACACTGCCTTCTAGCTAGGGCAGCGGTGAGCTACGCAGGTGAGATGTTTACATAGAAAGCTGTTACTTTGAACATGCTCTGAATTCCTCTTGGGAGATTTAAAACGTATTGCAGCAGAAGCATATTAAGAAATCAAAACCAACAGTAGATGGTCCAGACTTCTCCAAAGAATGCAGCAGCTTCTGCCAATGCACAGCCCGGCCATGGCTTCCAAAGCAGCTCTGGAAGGTGGACGTGGAGCTGCAGCTGCTGCCTTGACAGCTCCCCGGCGGGCAGGCACAGCAGTGAGGATATGTGTCTGGAGCTGCTGGGGCTGGGGAAGACTCCGTCCCCTCTCCAGCCTGCTGAAAAGATTAAACTCCAGCTCTGGCAATACGAACTAAGAGCTAATAAGAATATTGCCATTGATTTTCCCGTGGCTGGAATCAATGGGCGTGGGCTTCTGAGAGGTGCAGCCACTGCTTTCCTAGGCTCTGTGTGGAATCACAGCTACATTCTGCATGGCAACTGGTGAGAGGCAAAAGCACTAAAAAAATTGGTTAATCTTAGTTAATGCAAAGCAAGATTTACATAAATAATTTGTCCTTCCCCTCATATTTGTTCTTTCTTGTCCATATGAGACGTAAACTTTTTAAGGTAAGGCTCTCTAACACCACTGTAGGAGCTACTGTAAGCATTAATAATAATAATGTAACCACTGTTTACCTATTATAAACCATCAGACAAGGAAAAAGATGTGTTATTTTGAGCATGAGAGGAAAGAGGATTTTTTCTCAGCTTCAAGTTATGTGCTGAACAATCATCTCTAGCAGCACAATTCATAGCACACGCGTTCTGTACTACGGGCTTTTAACAGAACTTACATTTTCCTTCTTCATTCCTGCACAGGACCTTGGTATCATCTGTATTTTCTATAATTTCAAGAGACTCCCCTGGTTTAACCTGTAAATCTTTAGATCCCCATCTTCTCTGGGGTAAATCTTGGATTGTGGTGGTAGAGTAAAGGACTCTAATTTCACCTTCAAACTGCAAAAATAAAGAAAAGATGCTGGATAAAAATATTAATGCAAAAACTATAATCTTGTTTCATTGTTTTATATAGTTTTAGTTATAGTTTAGTTATAGTTTTATATAGTTTTATATAGCAATATAGTCCCCTTTATTGCTAGCTTTCTGAAAGTTAGGTGAATAATTGTTTATGCTCTTCAGTGTCTGTGCCCATGCTCACTATTAGCACTTTCAAATGCTCATTTTGAGGCTTGTTGGTTATGTTGGCTGTCAGAGATTTGAAGATCTAAATCCCTTGCAAGGATGCAAACTGTAGGTGTTATTTAACTAAGTAAGGATATAAATTGTAGGTTTTATTCATCTAAGAAACTTCCAGGTTATTTATGAGATTGTTGACACAGTTACAAATGAGAAAGTCAGAGAAGTCTCTTGGAATTTTTTTTTGATATAAAGTGTGAATTACCATCTCTGTATGGTAATACTTGCATTCACTGCTGCTTCAGAAAACATCATAGTGGCATCTTTCAAGAGCAAAATTCTCTTTCCATCAAACATAAACTACCCCATAGTATTCTCAAAGCATGATAGCTCCAATCTAAAATTGGATTTTCACTCTTTGTCTCTATTCAGTCAGTTTTGGCCTCTACCCTGCAAGCATCTGCAAGATGGGAGATGTATTTGTTTTTTAGCCAAATTCCACAAATTTCACTTGAGAAAACAAAAGTATTATGCTTCCATATTCTCACAAAGGAGATAAATATTATTTATGTGAAAAACAAACCATCTTTCCTGTTCCCACATGACATAGTCTTGGCATTGACAAAATGCATGAAATCTGTTTGGGATATTACTCAGGTGCATGACCTCTTA
The DNA here is from genome assembly GCA_013398735.1 of Nothocercus julius. Taxonomy (NCBI): domain Eukaryota; kingdom Metazoa; phylum Chordata; class Aves; order Tinamiformes; family Tinamidae; genus Nothocercus; species Nothocercus julius. The sequence continues at coordinate 4,588,418 of VZSV01000003.1, forward strand.
AAAGGTTTGTATATCACATATGACAATGTTATAAATTATAATTCATTGTGAATTGCACTGTTAATGTTAAATCTGAGACATTTTTTGGCCATAAAAGTTTGCTGGTGTCAAGCCTGAAACAAAAATTCTGCTGGTAAAAACTTGTAGAAAACTTGTAGTTTTCAAAGGTAGGATTTTCAAAAGCTCTGGGAGTTAGTTGTATTTTGAGAGTAACTTTTCTGAGAAGTCAGATGAGTGATGAATGCCTTACTTGTTTAGCCTCTGTAGAACTACATCAGTTTCTACATTTTTATATAGCATTAAATTGAAATAGCTAACAGTCACACAAACAATTTTAAAAATGCAGAAGATTTCATATTAATGACTTCTAACATTAGCAAAAGAAAAAAAAAAGTGGCAGATGGATGAAAACCAAATTCTAGATAAAGCCAGTTTCTTCTCTGACCACAGTTTATAAATCCTGCTAAGTCTTAATTTAAGTGCTGACATTTTATGTATGATGTGAGTATCATGGGAAGCATTTTGAGAATCAAGTAATTATTATTTTCTTTCATCGGTTTATTATTTTTTTTTTTTTTTTTTTGCAAATTAAAAGAAACAAATTAGAAACATACGGGTCTTTATGTTGTGTGTGAACAAAACTTACTTTGAACTTTTTTCTAAACTCTTTTTCTTCTTTTTCCATCTTTTTCAGCTTTCGTGCATCTTTTTCATCTTGTTTACCCTTTCCAAGCCTGAATGATTTTGATGAACTAAAACACAAGGTTGCAGATAAAACAAAATTAGCAATACATATGAGGTATTGACAAACTTTCTGATAATTTCAGTGAAATTGCATTTATTTTCATGTATATCTTCTCTTCTTCCTACAAAACTATTATAGGTAATTATAATACAATAGAGACTTGATTTTGGAGGGCAGTAGGATTTTTTCAAGCTTTCATCTTTTTATGAGTTCTGATACTAATATATCTGCTACATAACTGAATATATATATCTTCTCAAAGCATCTAGGTAATACAGCAGTAGAAACTTTACAACTACCAAAAATTTTATAAATAATGCACACCATTTTAGAATTTCTAGGCAAGGGACCATTTTTTTGAAGTCTATCTATCTTTGGGCAATAAAGGCTGAATAAAAGATGTCCCACTGTGGAGGCACCTGGATTGTCTCATCCTTCATATGTATTTATATAATAGCTGCCATAATACCTATGTATATATATAAGTCCTTTCTACTCCAGCAGGTGCTCTGCACGTACAACACTACGGATCCATTTTGAGCTCTGCTGGTTTTTTCCCATGTCCATGCTGATCTATGCCAATGGGCATGGCAGGGTTTCCGTTCCTTAACTGTCCTTCCTTACTCTGTACCAGGGAATTTAAGGTCCGACTCTCTAGTTTCCTGATTTTACTAGAATTGCAGATGACAGCTTCCCTTATGAGGAACAGGTATGAGTGTGCTTGAATAGCCTACATTAAGATGGGCTGTTTCCTTTCCATTGGATATAAAGCTCACGCTGTTTGGATGCTTCTGGACTAGGTCATTGCGGTGCACTCTTTGCAGCTTCCCCTGAGTGAAGTCAGTGATGGCAGAAAGCAACAAATTGCAGCCAGATATTCCCCTGTGCTCATAATATATCCGTGCTGCTAAGGTGGCCCTAACTTCCTGGTCCAGGGATAAAAGATTTTGGAATTTAACTTTGCACTTCAGGTGTGTTTCATACTGGTAACATAAGGCACTATCTCTTTTTCTCACATGAGCAACTGAGATCAAATACAGTGCTTATCCTAGCAGTCCTCAAATTTTTATAGGAAGAGGACTCCATACAGAGCATTTTCAATGAAGGATCGTTAACTCACGCATTCAGTTGCGCCTCTTATCCATCAGGGTTTGAATTTGCTGAAATTTAAAGCATGTCTACTTATTCTATTGATACTCAACTTCTTTCAATTTAAAACAGAAGCAATGAAGAAACAGAAGCAAAGAATGTTTATCTGTAATTGTCAAAGGTAGGGTTATGAGAATGACAAAACGTCACCACACCAAACAAAGCATGCATTAGTAGCAACCTGCCTCTAGTAAATACTTTGAAAATGTGTCACAGTGTCTTAAAGATTCCTAATGAGAGGAATAATTCCAATATCCACTTGCCTGAGTTCAGCTGGTGGAGGAGGGAAGTCTGAGGAATCTACGTCATCATAAACATCACTGTCTCCACAGTCTGAAAGAACAGTGTACAAAAGAACAGTGAACAGTGTGTTACAATCTACCACAGTATAGCCAAGTTGACAAGAAATTGCAGCAAGTATTGCAGCTATTAATCATGGGTAGTAACTCAGCTTTCCCTTTGCACAGGGTGCTGTGCAAAACATACACCACCCTTTTCAGAATAAGACTCTATTAATAATAGCAGGTATTCACTGATATTTTAATCTTCTTAAACTGAAGCAAGTTTTAGCACATGTTGGCTAATGCAATAGCCTTTAATCTTTATTTTAATTGGGCTGTTTCCCGCCATGTTGTATCAAAGTATATTTTCAGGGTTTCATGCATTTCTACAGCATTCTTGTCAATGCAAAGATGCCTAGAAGTGGATATGAATCACATATGTTAGCTTTTAGGCCATAAAGGAATGCCAAAGCAATGAAAAGTATTCTTACCCCAATAATATACTTTGAATCATATCCAGCATTTTTGAAGAAGGAAAACAGTTGCTGAACTCATCAAATCCATGGCTAAAAAAGTCACAGTAGGAAATAAAATATTAAGAACCCAGTTCAGGCAACGGCCTTGAGAATTTTAAGAACTTGCTTTTTATTCCATGGTTGGACTGATATTTATAAGCATTTGCTAACTTATAAAGAGACTGCAAGTGTTAAAAATAACAATGAGCATCTGTTTATTTTTAAAGTCTTCATTAAGTGTTTTTTTCCAAGTGCATCTGTATATAATGAATGTCCAGCAAAATGAACATATGGAAGTCTCTTGCACAGAAAAATTGTGACTTCTTAAAAAACACTTTAAGCTACCTTCTAGAGAGCTTGCACTGTATCGGTATGTCCCTGTCTGTAGCCAAATCAGTCACAATACTGGAATTTTTTATGCTGGAACTGGATAAGCAATGGGAAATCATGTTTTGTTCCTTGGATGTAGTGTTTTTGTGATTAGCGTGATATATACAGAAAAAAAAAAAAGAACATGGAATCTGTATAGAGAAAAAGAAAAAAGGACTAATGATTACCTTTTCCATCCTGCTTTGTTGGAGAAGTCACGCTGAAAAGAAAAGAAGCTCATTAAGTATTTATATCACATTAATAGGCTTTCGCGTGATCTAAATCATATGAAAAAACTTGCAACACAGTGGCCAAGTAATCTGTAGACCTTGTGAAACTCTGCTGACATTAAAAATACTCGTGAAATAAACACATTTTTACCACTGAATTAAAGTATTTCAGAATTGAATGAGAAAAGAAGGTAGTGAAAACATCAGTTGCTGAGTTAACATCTAGGTAAGATGGGCAGAGAAAAATCTTTGCATTTTTCTGTTTGGCACATTATTCCTACAATTTGGATTAATGGCACTAGATTTACAACTTTATCCCAACTACATTGTTCTAGTGAGCAAAACACATTTTAACTGGAGATCCTGCAAACTTAAATCATTAGGCTGGCATAAAGATGATGGATCATTTCAGTGCTATCCACACACACACAAAATATTTTATATATATAATAATTATATTTTAGCTATTGGCCTCATGCAACAACAAAAAAAATCATAGTATGAAGATGAAAAGAAAGGAGATCAGTATTTTTGCAGTAAAGTACCGCTCTGAGATGCAATCAGATGCATGATTTATTAGGCTGCTGTGAGAACATGTTAGTAGCATGTGATCAGTGCCTTATTAGAATTAGTTATAGTGCGCTGTGATTTCCTAGAAGACTCTTACAACAAATCTCCTTTATCTTCTTCCCCATTGACTTTGGTTGTTTTTTCTCGTACACTTTTCTTTTTGTTATCTTTGACCTTTAGCCTCTTCAAAATTCCCCAGGACCAGCTATCGGTCTTATCTTCATCCTGTGATACAGACCTTTGGAGTACGTACGCAATTATCACAGTGTACAATGTAACATCCTTTTCAAAAGGTCCACTTTCAATTCTCCACCATGTACATAACTCTTAACGACAACACAATATACCACTAGGTGAGCACATTTGCTGCTTCAAACACTAAGCTAGAAATATATATTGGAGGATATTTAGAGGTACTGAGGTATATTTACAGATACAGATACTCATTAGCAATTTGCCTCTTTCTTGTTTCTGCTAACCAAGGTAGCTTTTTATTTTATTATTTTTATGTCAGGACTGATCAGTCAGGGATTTGGGGGTTTTCATGACTGCAGCTACTTTTGCTGACATATCCAAACTAATTACAAAACAAACTTCTCCAGAAAGACCAAATAATATATATTTTTTTTTTTTAGCTTCATGGATCCATCCTGACATATACCCATTTGCTGATCATCCCAATACTTTCTAATTATTATCCCAATTTTTAAAATACTAAAAGCCAAAACAATGACACTCTGCTAAAGAAGAAAATGATTTCAATGATATAAAATCTTACCGCATACTAACATCTTCATCATCAATCCCATCATAAATTTCTTGATCAGGAGGAGGAGGAGGGAACATCACTTCAACAGATCAAACAACGAGTTAATGATATTTATTTAATGAATTTAATACTGTTAGAACAGAGCATTAGTTACTGGCCTTATAAGCATGTCTGATAAATGTTTCTGCAATGATCCTGTATATGGATCATTTCTGTAAACAGGCATGGATTATCTATTAAAAGAGCCATGTACACTTAGCAGGAGGACACCTTGTCCACAGCATTTATACATGACAGTGCCGAAGTGAAAACATGAATAATGAAAACAAAAATTACATTGTATTTGAAATGCTAGATAGGCTTTTGGGAGCCAAATTACTAGATGACTGGGGGCTTTTAAACTTTTGTGTGTTACTCTAGCGATGACAGAAGATGCCAGGGCAACATTCTCAGCAAGTGACATCTTGTGTTGATGCAGGGAAGCACCAGCAACGCCAGCCCCCCTCCTGGGCTCCGTTTTGACCCGCGGGCACCACCTCCTCCAGCACAGGGTTTGCTCACTGTCCGTGCCCAAGCGAAGCCCCTGCCACGGAAACCTTTACCGGGCTGGCAGCAGCCTCCTTCCCAGTGCCAGGGATGCCTCTCCCATGACGAGCAGCTAAACCCTAAGCTAAGAAGATGAGCTGTGCTCTCATGATCAGCAGAGAACGCTACATAAAAATATATACTACCAAAAGGGAAACTTGTTTTGAATGTGTGTTTTTGACAGTGCACAGCTGCTGCAGTCATATCGATTAGGACACCAAAATACCGGTGGAAGTGGAGGATGATTGCCAATATTGCTGGCTGGTGCAGAACTAACTTTTTCTTGCACACAAACTCTTGCTCATATTAATATTTTTCCAGATATGTCTATGCTGTTTTGGAGGATAATTTACCATCTCAGAAAAACAACAGGATAATGATCTGGGGTTGCTGGCATGCTTCTGATTCACTGTATCTCAAGATGAAACTTCTTTTTTCACCTAAGTTTTCATAGGTGGAAAGAAAGCACGTTTGGCCATTAGGTCCTTTTTTTCTTGCCTGTTAGCTAACACTTGGTATGTTTATGGGAAATTACTTCATTATTTGGATGCTGTAGAGGTCTGGATTTGAAGTTCAGCAATGCACCAAAATAATTCCCGCCCCCACAATCCAAGCATCTGCAGAACTTACTTTCAGTTGCACTTTGACCACCAGTCTGACTGAAAAGCAAAATGAGAGAGATTTTAGGGAAAAGCAGTCACTGTTTGGAAAAAACAAAACATCACAATCACGCATCAATGTGCGGTTATTACCTCTAAACCTTTTGCCTGCACTGCTAGCCGGGCACTACAAATTCTGCACTGAAAGCTCAGGCACGTGCTTGCAGGTTTTAAATAAGCAATAACCACATGTGCCATTTACCACGCTCCCACTGGTTTCTACACACAAACTGTAGCTGCATTCTCAGTAACACTAAAGAAAGCCGCTCGTGCAATTGATGAGTGAATTAGCTGTCAGATGAGGCACTAATTGGTAACAGATTGAGGTAAAGCAGGAACAAAATATTCTGTTTTTTTTCATGGCAATAATTCATCACAAAACAGAAGAAAAAGATTATGAAGCATCATCCACAACAATTCAAAGAGGAGTAAGAGAGTTACCTATAACCTCTTGAGTTAATGCAAAAAAGGATAGAGACATAGTATTTTGTAAGTAAACCTCTGATGCAAATTCTCTATTTGCATAAATGAATGCAGATACATTAGAGATAATAGAGCTGCAAATTTTCACAACAACAGAACATTTACTCCTAAGTCCTTAAAACGTTGTTATAATCTCTAATAAAAAGCCATTTTCATTTGATTTCAAAGAGAAGCAAACTGACATCTTACAGCTATAACAATTCACTATATTTATACTGCTTAGACTCACCCTCAGGAGAAGATTTTCATGAGACAAAGGAACTTAATGCTCAACTAGCTTTTATTGGATGATGCCTTAAAGCTCCAGCTGCATGTTTCTACCATTTCAAGGGTTTCATATCAGCCCAATATTTTAATGATAAATAAATAAACTGATAAATTCATAGTAACTGCAATTATTTTCAGGTCTTAAACTTTCTGTATCAGGCTTTTGTTATACTTTCATGCCCCAAAATCCTGAATTAATCTGATCCACTCATTCATCCAAGTTTGTTATATTGTTACTTTCATATACAACAGTGTAAGTACTCGTTTGCTTGAATTTAAAGCATTTCCTACATTCTTTGCATTAAAGAGGTTAATTGTAATTCTTGCCATAGTGAAAAAGACAGACCCAAGATACTTTTGCAATGTAGTACCTGATGCTCAGATTACCTGCAGCCTGGAACAACTAATGCAACTTGGTTTAAGCCTCTGGCTAAGCTGTGATGATACGAGATCAATGTGTGGTGAGGGAAACTGTTTTTGTGCAACCTGCAAGAATACCGAACCTTGTGCAACCTTGTGCAACCTGCAAGAACAAGCGAAAACTCTTAAAGAATGCCAGCCTGAAGGCGAATCTTTCCAAGAGTTGTTCCTGGCGCTCATGGGGATGTCCCATGAGAATGGATCCATCCCCATTCCCATCCCACTGGACGTCCCAGCTGAGGACCTGCTGCATCCAGCAGTCAGCCAGTTGTGTTCCCTTTATTCCAGCCAGGCCTCTAAGCAAAGGCCCTGGGAAATACTCTATGCACTGGTGCAATGGATGAGGCTTGCAAGAGGGTTGTGCTGTACATTGCAAGGGTTGTGCTGTACATTGCAATTCTCTACACCCACATGCAGGTGTCTCATTTGAATCCTAGTGCAGAAGATTCTGAATTAGGACATGTAACGGAGAACGAATGCTGGTTTGTTGAATCAGGTGACAGAAGCAGACTTTTATGTGACGTCAGGTTCCGAAGATACCAGCATCACATTAAGGCATGTGGCAGAATAGCCTCCTGTCAGAGGACCGCTAGGATATTTAGCTGTAAGCAAACCTGGCACCTGCCGGCGATGACATTTCCCCAGCTGCAGATCAGTTTGACCTCAGTAATACGGCACACTGAAGCAAAGGGGCTGTAACGTGGCACTGCTTTGTACATGCACAGGAGACTGCAGCAGAAGAGAAGTTTCTGATACAGTCAAAGTAGAGCTCACACCCATCTCATGGGTTTGTTCGGCCTTTTGCTAGAATTAAGCGCACTAGCCATGGTCTTGCCTTGAGGGCCATTCTAGTCACACTTCCAGAATTCCCTTCTCTTCCAAGAGAAGAGGCCAAAGTTCCAGACCAGTGAGGGTGATAAGGAGCTTTCCGTGCAATGAAGTTTCTTTTGCTTTTACAGTCTGTTATTCTCGCATGTCAGAAAAGACAATATTTGACTTCATGGGAGGGAGAACAAGAAAAGAGATGGAGGGTAGAAAACTGTACTTTCTGTGGGTGAGTTATAAAATCTTGTATGTTTTCCTTTCACTTTCTTTTGGGTTGCAATACTACAGCTTTGTTTCCTACTACAGCTTTGTTTCCAATGCTATCAATTCCTCCTATATATGAAAGTTTGGATGCTGGTTTCCAAAGTCCATTCTTGTTCCTCTGACTTCTTCAGCATTAATTAAATGATTATGTGCTTCCTATACAAATGCCTGCTTTTCTTTCATGACAAGAATGTGGTTGGTAGTTGTAAGACTTCCCCTATCCAGGCTGACTGTGGTAAATCATTACTTCCCTTGCATATGTTCTCTATACGTACCTGCTGATACTGTCCTGCTCTCCAACATCATCATACACTTCTTGGTCACTGTCTGCATGTTTCACAGCAGCTCTGGTGGTTGGTTGTTGCTTTCTTTTTAAAGAATCATAATCGATCTGCACCACAGTTGTTTTAACGTATCCATCTAAATGAATGAAACCATGTAATTAAGCAGAGCCAGTTTTAAAGCTCATTGTGGATTAATGAGTGAAACAGCGGGTTCAGAATCAGTATGATTGGATTATTTTGTATCTCTGAACACTTTAACAGAACTATTTTATTTTAAACAGCTTCCAATGGAGCCTTCAACCATCTAGACACCTACAATTCCAGATCTGCCTCAGATACCCCCCAAGCCCTCCTCACCTGTTGAAAGTTAACAGCACCTATATCTGCTTCTCAGGTACAGTAGAAGTGTTCACTATGCAGACTCCAGGAAGGCTGGTGCAGGCTCCCTTTTATGTGCTGATCTTGGGACCACTGCAGTCTAGCAACATAATTTAGAATGGTCCCTGACATAAACATCCTGACAGGTCACTAGAAGGAAGAAACATTTTGCTTGCACGGATTGTGCTTTGGGCTGGTAGACACAGTGCAGCTACCTTGCTGTCCCTGTGGAGCTTCACGACGGGGATCTAGTTCCCATTCTGAGCACACTGGTCTGGGGGAAACTTGGAGCAGAGCAGTTGGCCTGAAATTGGTAACCCTTTCTCTGCAGCAGACATGCTGCCTGCACAAAAATGGGGCACGAATGTGCTTTCTTAAAGAGAAAAATGCTCACATGGTTCTTCAGAATGGAAAATTTCCCACTCTACTACTTCTGAATAAGCCCTAGAGTGCTTTCCCCTCCGTAAACTTCATGTGAAAAACAATTAACTAGATTTAATTAATGATAGACACTTGGGGGCAAATACTAAACATCTTTTTTTTTTTTTTTTCTCACTTTTTTTGAATGATCATAATTTATTTTCCTCTATTGCTTAATCTCTTTTTCAGTCCATTATTTTCCTCTATTGCTTAATCTCTTTCAGTCCATTATTGGCTTGTGAACACTTAAGGCTTAAGCACTGATAAAACACCATGCCTGGTCCAGCTGAAGCAAACATCAGTTTATGAAAAGACAGTGTAAATTAATTAATTAACTGCATGCGCTCAAGAAAATGCCCTTCCCCCAGCCTTCACTGAGATTTTTCTTCCACTTACAAAATGATCAGAGCAAAAGACTTATTTACAAAACTCCAAAGCATGTCTTTTTACAGACAGTCCCACAAAGTGCCCAGGTGGTGCTCTCTAATTCCACATGTATGAACAGTCTTACTGAGCTTGATGGTCATTTCACCATCAAAATTCACCAAAAAGCATTAAAAACACTTACTTGATTTTTAAGGACAGTAAAGTGTTTTTAATGCTTTTTGGTGAATTTTATCATTTTCATTGATTTTAATGTCTTTGCTCTAACTCCGGAGTCAGATCATCAGAATATAAGGTCTTGCTTTAGGAGTGTGTCCTACGATTATTATTCACTGAGGAGATCCTGGTTTCAAGATTAAAAAAAAAAAAAAAAAAGGCTAGAAATCAGGACAAAATCCTTAGTAGAGAGTTAGAATCTTTCCATTATAATAGGAACAGGATAGACCTGAGAACAAGAACATTATATTCTTAAGGTTCTTAGGTTCTTAGAACAAGACCTTATATTCTTTGGTTCTATGCAGTACAGCCATTTTATTTTATTTTTAAGACAAAGATAAGAGAAAGGCAACATCATTATTTGCACAGAGCCAAATTCTAATGCCAATTCAAAGTCCGATTACCTCCCAATAGGTTCGTGGACTAACATATCATTCCTAACTTCTTTTTGTGCCCAGAGACATTAAATTGCATTAAAAAGTAACTTCCTACCATGAACTGAGCCCCACATGCCAGGTAAGCACAGTGGGGTGGGTTGTGGTAGTTATTTGTTTTGGTAGCCAGTGACTCAGCCCCATTAATGCTACTCCTTGCATTACAGCATGCATTATATCATTCTGCATGTGCTCACATGTTTGCTGTCACACACTGAAAACATTCAGGAGCCCAACGAAGAGGCAGAACTTACAAGATCCTTTTATCCTGCCCAGCCACTTTCCTTCTGGGTTGTCTGTGAGACGAATGATTTCAATCTGATCCCCCTGTTTGACAGTCAGCTCATTCTTTCCTCCCTTGTAGTCCGTACAAGCTCGTGCCTGATGAAGAACTTGAATGGGTCCCACTAACTGCATAGAGGGAGTGACAGAATAAATCACAGATGTGGAAAAATAGTTCTTTCTCACAACATTCTGGCAATAGAAAAATAATTGTGATGGTGATTATTTGTTTCACTGACATTTAAAACACTCTGTGCAAATAAACGCGCATCTTCGTTATCCCCAACTACACAATTTAAACTAGTAAGCGAGGATGTAAGGAGAGGGCTACAACATGGCAATGAAGTAGCTAACAGAGTGATTGGCAAACTCACAGAAATATTAACACTAAAACCAACAGGTTAACCTGTGAAACCTTCCCTCACAAAACAGTACGTATTTATTCCAGTGGGTGGCTCAACGTAGTTTCAGCGGGGCCACTCATATGAATAAATATTCATAAACATAAATAAGTCTACCACATAGTGTTCAGTGTTTACACTTCTGCTCTATAAACGGTCCCACAAGTACCCACAAGAGGTAATCATACTGTTTACTAGAATCAGTAGAATACTAGAATCTGTAGTATGCGTCATAAAGAAACCCCCTTTTACTTTAATGTATTTAATGTCTGTAAGATATCTGAGGCCTTGTAGATGTCACTGTGGACGACTATAGACTAGTTCAGGAATATCGATCCTCTGTAGGTGGCAATAGGAAAGAAAATGTGCAGTTAAACATATTTCCTTCCATTTAAGAATAATATTATATTTTTAATGTCCACAAGAGAGCAGTCTGCAGTCTGAAATCTTTCAATGTGCTAATGCCTGCACTCCACAGAACTGGTCTTTTCAGACACAGGCGAAGGCTCTGTCAAGGAGACTTGAGGCCAGTACCCTGAAAAACGCCACCTAGACCATACTGCTGTCACTTACTATTAGATTTTTTTATTATCCTCAACTGCTGTCACATGTCAGTCTCTCCACAGCAGACCAGGGCTATGAAATGGGAGAATTACTGTGACTTTACTGTGTACAGAGCACAAAAGATAGGGAGGCAAACAAAGCCGCCCACTACCCACACTGAGACTGCAAGGAGCCGAGCAGAGGCTTATGAGCTGGCATTGGCTAACAGAAAATGACTGGCAGATTTGCACTCTAAATGCTGAGTTCTCCTGAGGGTTGGATCCTATTGTATCTGGCTCTAGTTAAGCAAAAAACATTAAGTATATGGGTTCCAATCCCCACTTTTGATGCTATTCTAGTGAAACAAAATGGCTAAAATAGAAAATAAAGGGACACTTCTTGGAGCATTTTTATATATATAGAAAGAACTGAAGAGCATTTAACAGAAAATGTAGTAAAAAGCACCGAAATCTCTTTGCAATGAATACAGACTCTGAAATCAAGTGTATGCCAAACATTAAAAGGGTTAAATTAAACCTTTGCTCAGAGTTTATCCAGGCTCCTGAACTACCTGAAGTCTGTATTCCAAATTGGGCATGGCTAAACAATGCTTCTCACATAACTTTTTCTGAATTACAAAACAAAGAACTTACTTTGAACTTCTTCCTGACTTCCTGTTCTTTCTTTTCTTTTTCCTTTTGTTCTTTCTTCTCTTGGTCCATTCTTTTCTTTTCTTCCTTGTCCCTCTTCTTCTCTTTTTCTGTTGATGTTGATCTAAAAATGCATTGCCAGGATTAAATGGTGTGTTCAGCAGCAGTGAAACACGCCTCGCTAGAGCTTTCTTACCCAAGGTGGACAAAAAAATGTGTGTGACGGGAAAAGATTTCTCCCAGGGATATCAAGGATACATATTCTATACCCCAATGTGGCTGGTCTGCAACAGAGGAAAGAGCACCTTCTCTTATGCTACGCACATAATTTAAGCTGGTATCTTCAGGATGCCAGGATGCCAGAGGGTTCTCTGAAAGTAAGAGACTGGCTCTGCAAGTACACGACCAAACATCAGCTTGCTAATTTTAGCAAGCAACCTTGGAAGCTGGTAGCTGTCTAGGTGTTGTGGCACTGCCCGCACCTGCTAAGTATTTACTGGGGCCATCAGTGGTGGCGGATGCAGCCTCGTCTGAAGCAGCCTGATGCAGCCATGACTGGACTGTTGTTTCAAATCTAACCCGACGCTATTGCAGCCGTGTTTATACAAGCAGCAGCCACTCTTCTGTACTGCATCACCAACATACCTAACATGCCAGAGCACACTGCATGCTGTGCCTTAGGTGCTGCACGGTGCTGAGGTGTGAGCCCTGGGATGCAGCCAGGACTATAGCTAAGGCTTTGCCAAGGGTTTCTCTGGAAGAACCATGTGTTACTAACTCTGGGTAAGGCTCCCTCCTCTTCTTTTGTACCATCCTTCTGCTAAACTGATATGCCCAAGTTCAAAAAATAGACTGAATGAGGCGTGCTTGTTTCTGTTTGCTTTCTAAATTATCCATGTTCATAGCAATTCAACAATAAATTACAGCTGAAAGTCATTTCACATCATAAACAAGGTACCATGGAGTAGAAATTTTAGATTGTTATTTGTGCCAAAGGAACGAGCTTTTTCCTTTGTGTCTTGTCATACATGGAACATTTAGGCTACAGCAGGTTGAGAGACTCAAAGTGAGGGATTCGAGGCAGATGACCGAGCAGGGCTCACATTCAGACTCTGCAGATATGTCAGGGGACTCTGACCATGAGAATTATAAAACCAGCAGCTTTTAGAGCTCTAAGTACATTTATCTAGAAAACAAGAAAAACAACCACAACTAAATAATCTATCCAGGCCACAAGTACCTAGGGACTGATCTTATTTTCCCTCACAGGCTGTAATTCCAAATAGTGATTCACACACGCTCCTAAGATCAGAAGTCTGCTACTTCTGTTACCTAGATCACAGCAACTACCTGATTTTATCACAAGACTTTTTCCACTCCAGGACATATCACATCTATGTGGGAAATAACCTGTGAACAGCTTGACTTTCTCTAGGTAAAATGGATGAAGAAATTAATGCCTATCAGGGACTTCAGTCACACTTCTGTGCCAAAGGAAGTGCCTTGTCAGCAAGACTTTGTTAAAAAAAGATACAACAGGCTATACAGTTTAAAATTACTACCTGACGTTATTTATGTCTTCATACATCTCTTCAACGCTTTCTTGGCCCTGTAAGAAAAATGCAGTTTTCAATGGCCTAAATACATTTGGAATGAAATGAAGAACATTTACGTGTTATGTAAACCTCATATAAACTATATAGAAACATTTAGAGCAAAATGTAAACACAAATTCTTTTATTTTTTCCAAGCCCAGGTACAGCATTATTTAAACTCACTATATGTTAGTTCTGACTTTGGGTTTACCATAGCACGACTATCAATCTCCAGATTGCTACCATCACACTTGCATATTGTTAAATCCAAAGTGGAGGCTTTAGCTGCAGTGTTAGTTCTGGAAAGACTCTATCTGCACTGATGACTGCACTGCCATGAAGTGCAGTCTAACAGAGTTAGGAATAGGTAAAATGGAGTGCAAGGGACCTAAGTGAAACCCAGACTAGGGCCCCAAAAACCGGCTTAGCTCTAATCCAGGCAGGTACTTAAAGACACCAGGGCAAACCGGTGCATACTGGAAAGCAGTGATTTATCACTGGAATAAAATAGGGCCCTTGTTTCTGGAAAATTTTGGTGAAATAAAATGTCAGTGAAAATAGAGGGTTTTTTTACATCAGTTTTTGGTGTCTAGCCAGCTTTAATAATTAGTTCCAGTTTGCTCTGCATACCCTGTTTTATTTTTGTCCTTCACAATAAGCGCTTCTGCGATTTACTGGCAATATATTGAGATAATTCTGCAATAAATTTTACTAAGGCATTGAAATGATTTTGCTAAATTTGTAGCTTTGTACTAAAAATCGTAAGTTTTTTGGTTTATCATGGATGGTAACACTTACCTCTTCTATACTTCCATGACCTATATGACCAAAAGTAAAAACAGAGTATTAATTTTTGCTATAGAGAAAACAATTCTTTCTAGTGCTGATTATTTACAACTTGCTAATAGCACAGCTGATGTTAACTAGAAGTATATGTAGACTCCTGCCTTAACATGTCTATTTAAATAGTTGTTCAAACCCTACTAAACCCTAACAGACCACAAAGGACTCGCGTGCAGCAGCCCCACAGTTAAGTAGGGAGTTCAAGGGTGCATCTACCAAGGCAGGCTCTGCCCTGCACTGCAGGAGGGGACTCTGTGAAGCTGCTTCTTGCTCGGCAGCTAGCGGGGCGGGAGAAGAGCTTGCTTCCAGCTCCACGGCCCACGGAGCCCTACAGCGAGGGTGGCCAGCACACTGAGCGATGCATCTGGCGCCTGGCACAGACCGATCCTCCCGAGGAGCGAGCAGAAGGCAGACTGAAATTCTTTGTGTCACGATCTGCTCCTCCGGCTGCTCCTGGCACAACCCTGCGACCCACTGCTTCCTATTCAAGGCAGGTCACAAAGCGTGATTATCAACGAGTTATTTTATTTACTTTTTTATCGAGTACAAAACAATTCCTGCTCCACCAGAGCACACAACCTTAAATGAAAATGAGCAGCATCCATTTTGGATTGGATTTGAAAATCTGGTAACGTAACACATCCTGCTATATTTCCAACCAAAAGGAGGGTGGTAGAGAAGATATTTAAGGCACTTCCTGAGAGTCTGTCATATTAATTATAGAACAGGTAGTGTTATGAGACAATTTTCTTCACGCATTGGACTGCAGTACCAGCATAATTAGTTACACAAGTCACTTATGAATACAGTATGCTTTTGCTTATCTTATAAATACTGCATGCTTACAGCTTTGAGTATCTGCTGTTAAATAAAACATACCCATTTTATTCTGTGAATCAAATTCAACATCATCATAATTTTCTTCATTATCTGGAGTTCTGTAGATAAGAAAAAAACAGCACATGTGAAAGCTATGAAGATGGTCTTTATGACTACATTTTCATTTACCACTGTTTTGGTGCTTTTTTTTTCCCAGTTATTTTAGACAATGCCTGGGCAGTCTGTTGAGTCCTATATGCTACTCAAGTACCCAGGAGATTCTCTCAATTGTTCTTTCTGACAGCGACTTGATTTTTTACGTAGGGAAACCTTGATCCTGAGCATAAAAGAAGAAAACGAATGAGCCAAAGTTACTCCAGTACCATGGAGATGAGCATGACACAGCAAATACAACAGGCAGATGGGCTGACTGAGTGGAAAGAATCTGTTGGGCTTCCTAACCATCTTTGCAGGTGCACCCAGTGCACAAGCAGAACAGACTTTCGCACGATGTTACAGATAAGACTTGCTCCCTGACTTTAGAATAAAGTCTAAACGAGGGACACAGAAGCAAGGCAAAAAGGTTAGGTTGGGTAAACGGGCGCTGATGTTAGATTTAAAGCTTTTCTTGAAATGAGAGGAGTAAAAAGTTAAAAATTTCACTAATAATAATGTGATGATTGGGCCCTGGTTGCTGCTGGCCTTCACCCGTGCTCTGGCCGCTAGATGGGGCAGAAACTGCCATTTCCCTCCTTCCTCTCTGCTGCTTTATCAGCCGAGTTCTGCAGAGCCCAGCAGAGTATTTACAGCCACCGTGTCACAACATCGCTATGTGTGGCCACAGGAAACTCTCTGATGTCTTATATAGACTCTCTATTTGCAGCAACCTGCTGGTCACTGAGCTGCCCATTATTAATATCCAACTTGCTCCCGGTCTCTTTTCACACCAGACCCTCACTGCTTTTAACTCTTTGCTGGAGGGCTGGCCTCTCATTTGCTGCTTTTCGTAGATGGATAAAGAAATGTGCAACAAGGGCTCCAGATGTCATGGCAGCAGGCTGCGATTCATCTCGTGGTGGTTTCACAACCAACGCTGCTGTTCCTCAGACTTGCAAAACTTCCTGCACGGCCGCTGCCTGCTGATAGATCTGACTCCCCTGCCTGACAGCAACGAAATAGATGGAGAGGCCAATCTAATAAAAGTGACTTCCAAACACGCTAGGGCTTCTCTATTGTGAGGGCGACCGAGCCTTGCACAAGCTGTTCAGAGAGGTTGTGGTGTCTCTGTCCTCGGAGATACGGAAAAGCTGGCTGGACGTGGTCCTGAGACATGCTCTAGGTGACCCAGGTTGAGCAGGGCGCTGGACCACATCCTCTCCAGGGGTCCCTGCCAACCCCAGTATGTCTGTGATACTGTGATTCTGTGTTCATTCCCCCAGAATTCTGGGAAACAGCCTTTATAGGAACAGCGTAGCCAGTAGGACCAAGGAAGCGCTCATCCCCCTGTACTGGGTGCTGGTGAGGCCACACCTCAAACACTGCGCTCAGTTTTGGGCCCCTCACTACAGGACAGACACGGAGGTGCTGGAGCGTGTCCAGAGAAGGGCAACGAGGCTGCTGAAGGGGCTGGAGCTCAGACCTTATGAGGAGCGGCTGAGGGTTATTTAGTCTGGAGAAGAGGAGGCTCAGGGGAGACCTTATCGCTCTCCACAACTACCTGAAAGGAGGTTGTAGTGAGTGGAGGTTGATCTCTTCTCCAGAATAACTACCCCTAGGACAAGGGGGAATGGCCTCGGGTTGCACCAGGTGAGGTTCAGGTTAGACATCAGGAAAAAATTCTACATGGAAAGAGTGGTGAAGCACTGGAACTGGAGCTGTCCAGGGAAGTGGTGGAGTCACCATCCCTGGCAGAGTTCAAGAAACATTTAGATGAGGCACTTAGGGACATGGTTCAACAGGCATGGCATTGATGGGTTTATGGTTGGACTTGATGATCTTAAAGGTCTTTTCTAACCATTACAATTCTATGAGTCTACAGCATGAGCTAAGCAATAGCAGAGAACGTCAAGACAACATAGACTTGTAGATTTATATGCTCACGTACGCTGCTTCGGAGCCGGGCTTGCTGTTTCTGGGAGGCAGGCTGGGGGCTGCTGGGGCCTGCAGCGATGGGTGAGAGGCTGCTGGAAGAGGTGGCAACTGCGTGGCAGCATGTGGGGGAGGCACAGGCGGGGAGAGCGCTGCCGAGGAGGGCACTTGCTGCTTGAAACCTTCTTTTCTCGGGCCTGAAAATAACAAAACACATTCATTTATCAAGTAAACGGCTGAAGGACAAAGATAAAAGCTCCCTGTTTACCTGAATAGTCTCCAGAGCAAATGCATATTGTTGAATCTATTGCTTAGATATATTTAGTGCCTTAACTTAGCAACATCAAGAGCTGCTGCCTAGAAGAACTTACTAATTATAGCAGGCCTTGAAATTGTCTTGCCAGAAACAAGACACAAAAACATCAATGAGAGGTTGTGGAGTCTCCTTCTCTGGAGATCTTCAAAACCCGCCTGGATATAACTCTGTGCCACGTGCTCTGGGTGTCCCTGCTGGACTTGATGATCACTAGAGGTCCTTTCCAACCTCAACCATTCTGGGATTCTGCGACATAATTAGGAAAGCTTCCTGGGAATTTAAAAAAGACACAAAAACATCAATTTTGCCCAGTGTAAAAGCTCTCGTGCTGTAAAACTAAATTTCCATTTAATTCTGCAAACGTTTGCAAAGACCAGCTGCACAGTGTCACATGAGCACACGTGCAGCCTAGCTGGAGTTTTTCTTGGTCAGAGACAGAGGAAGGTATGAGAAAGAAAAAGATATTTGGCATCGATTAAGAGCTGTACATGGCTTCCCGTATATCGTCAAATATTTTTGTCATTTAACTTGTGAAAGACGGGACTCAATTTTCTACGCTAGCAAGCCCAGTACTAGAAAAGTGGCTGTTGGGACGCTCTGCTCTCAACAAACAGGTGCCGTCTTAAAAACAAGTCGGAGCACCAGACCCCCAGAAGCCGTAATTACATGTGTGGGCTGCTGTGCACGTGTTCTGCACGGGGGTAAAAACAGGGAAAACCACAGCAACGCTCACGGTCTGCTTCCCTGGGAGTTTGCGTGTGGAGGCCGCGTTCACACTCAAGCCAGTGAAATCAGCGCTTGGATGTTGAACCTAGGATTCTGTTTTAAGTATCCTTAGCGGATTTAAAGCAACCGGGAAAGAACAGCCTTCGCTGTTTGGCAGAAAGTCCAACAAAATCTAAGGAAGGGGAGGGAAAGGAGCAGAGGAGGAGAGAGATGCAAATTCACAGATCAGTTAAACCAACAACAATCTAAAAAACCCTTGTGGTCTTCTGTAGACTTTCTACAAGTTCACACATGTATAATGAAGATTACAGTCTTGTCAAGAATAATTAAACTTCAAATCCATAGAAAAGTGTCTTAAACACAGAAGAACAAAAAATATTTAGTAGAGTTTAATATTCTGACAAAGTTTGTAAAACCACTGCAAGAGTTTTCTTTAGTTGTCTGGGAGTCTGAAATCCCATGGAACAAAATCCACTACGGATTGTATTTTCATAACTTTTCAAAGCAATGAAGAAGCTTCAATTTGTCCATGATACATGTATAAAAATATTAGAAGTTTTATCACCTGTCCCTTTTGAGATAATGACATTGTTTTTATTTTGATGTCTAATAAGCAAGAAATGCAATGAGGTGCCAGAAGCCCATTCTGCTAGACACTGAACAAACACAGGACAAACCAAATAGTCTTTGCCCCATTTCTCCAAGAAAAGAGGACTATCTAAAATATGTAAAGAGACTAACTATGGCTAGCAATGTAGACATACAAAGAAATGATCAGTCAATATTGTGTAATATAATAGTCAATAGCAACAAAATTTTCACTGGGATTTTTTATGGACAACATTGGTAAATTCCTTCTGAGAAGCTCTGTCATGTGCTAGCAGAGTGGCCTCAGGAAAGATGACAAAGCAGGGCACATGATTATGCCACTGTACAAAAACATAGCACTGTCTTGAATACCGTCAAGTCCTGAATTCTGGTCATTTCATCTCAAAAAAATTTGAAATGCTAGGAAAAAACATAGAAGACAGTTACAAGGATGTTCAAAAATACAGAATATCTTCATAAAAGAATTTGAAGTGATCTGGGCAGTGTAGCCTGAAAAGACATCACAGGGGAGAGATACCATAAAAATACCATCTACAGAACTCCCTGCAGCAGGAGGTTCTGAATGCCAGGTTTAAAGAGAGACAAGAAAAATTCCCTGCAGCAGAATACACTGACAGTTATTAAGTATGACATCTTTGGTTCAAACAGGTCCACAGGTGCAATTTTTTGGTGCCTGGGAGAAGACAGTGAGGAAGTATCACTACCTACTTGCCCTCTTCTTATAACATTCTCAAGGCATCCACTTCAGATAGTTGTTGAAAGCAGAGTACAGTATAAGAACCATTATTCTTTTGCTCTTATACTGAGTAACAGACATGGATGTGGGAGAGATGGTCCTATACTAGGTCAGTTTATTTATTTATTTATTTTAATGTAAAGAACACCAGAACAAACTTAAGAACATATGAATGACTGAATTGATGGTATACTCTGTCTCCAAGAGTGATCAGAAGTTGATGCCTGATACTTTGTCCTGATATGTTCCCTGTCTCTATCTGCCATGAGTTTGGGAGCCTCCTAAGCTAGATTTGGTTTCTATGTATTATCAGTTCTCAAAGAATTTTCCCAGGGCCATGTTCCATCAAGTTCTGATTATTTCCAGTGATACCATGGCATCTCTGGACAAATTGCCCTAGTGTTTGAACACCCTGGCTTTTTTTTTTTTTTTTTTTTTTTACCTTTTCTCCAATAGGAGTGTCATACAACATCCTCATACAATGTCTCAGACTGCTAAAACAAAAAAAAAAGAGGCATCCAGTTATGGAAAGTATAAGAGCAGCCTGGCTGATGTGTAGAAAAATAAAGGAGAAAGAAAAATTTAACAGGAGGGGGTCAACCTGGGTAAGAAGAAACTAAAGGAGAGTGTTTTTTTGAGGATAGACAGGAAAGAGAAATCCATAGCTGTTGGAATGCATTTCCACCTGTCATGCGGAAATCAAACTGAAATTCTCAAGTCTTGACATTTTTCTGCTTCCTAACAAAGAGCTATGAAGTCTGTGGATAGATTGGATTTCATGGCTCCCAGGAGCAACCTGTCAACTTAAATGTTAACAACAGATAATTTTAACCCTAGCAATTTCTGTAATTACTCAAACAACACAGTACTAAAATCCCAACCCTGCAGATTACACAGGTGAATTCATAGGTATTTTTTTAAAGGAATGTTCATTAAAAATCAAACCCTTACAATTTAACACATGCCAAGATTAAATTTGCATGCTGCCACAGATTTTAAAGTCAAAGGTATAATTTTAGTCAAAAGTATAACTCAAAATTCATGTGAAATAATGCTTTTACTTAATACTTTTACTTAATACTTTTACTTAAAGCCCAGAGAACAGTGAGACTGATCAGAGATCTAGAAAACCTTGTGTGATATTCTGGAGATATTGAACAAATTGTGCTTGTTTAGGGAAATAACATAAAATAGAGACAGAACAAAATAAACACTTCAGTGTTTCTGGCAGTAAAGGGGTATACATATTTTTTTCATGTCCATGGTGGGAAAAGGAAAAACTAATGTGGTTAAAGGGCAGCAATATGTGTTAGGAAGCAGCACTTCCAACACTTGAGATACGTTTTGAACAAATTGTATATACTTGTGGTAGAAATAGGCGTAGTATAGTTGTTCTTACCCAGGGTGTAGGCATGGACTAGATAACTTCTTTATGTGTCTTCCAATGCCCTGTATTTTACAAGACATCACATTTAACATACATGTTGAGCCCAATAGCTAAAGATCAACTAAGGTGTAACTGTGACTGAAACTTTTCTTTCGGAAAGATATCCTTCTTATTCCAGAAAAGATGAGACTCTATCATTACAGAGTTTGTTTTACTGAGTTTCCTTACTGTTAAAATCTGCAGCTTAGCCCTTTCTAAGGCTTCAGCTTCTATCACTTTTATTTCTAACAAATATTTGCTTTGAGTAAAGACACCCTTTGTTTGAATGAGCTGAGATTACAAATGATTGTGCTCCCTCTGCATGACTGGCTGTCCTCATCTAACTCTCCACAGTCTTTATTTTATGTGCAGACTTTATCAGGGTAATTTCCTATTGTTCCAGGATCACTGATAACAACGATAGATTGCACTGAAGAACTTGGCATATATGTGGAGTTAAGTTCTTGAATTCTTTCAACTAGACATACATTCTAAACAAAGAATGAAGCCAGAAAGACTCAATCTTTGTAAAAGCAATGTTAATTGGTTTTAATCATACTCTTTTTTTAGTGTTTTAATATAGTGAATTCTATGTCAGTTTTCCATTGTCTATTTATATAGCCCAAATACAATGTTGTGCATAAAAATTGTATGCCTAATTACATATATGCATTATGCAACCGTATATTTTTCTTCATTTTGATTAGTCTGTGGGACTGAGGAAAAATTCTGCTTTGCATTTCTTTCATCTGAGCTCTACTGAGAGCCAGAGGCAGGCAATAGGAAACTAAGCCAGGAAAGAATGCCAGCTGCACTTTAGATTATGTGCTTATTTTAAAAGGGCTGAAAAGTCTGTCCCTTTTAATCTGCATACCTTGCTGGACTCCGTCAGTTACTAAAGGATGGTCGTGATGGAAAATTTGTTTGCTTGTTTTCTATTTTATAACTATAGAAACTGCCTATTCCCTGCATTTAGAGGTGTAATTGTCTGACTTAAACAAACCAAGCCTACTATAAATGTAAAACATTTTAATTCTAATACTGAAAATAATCGGATGAGTTAGATAAGAAGGCAACACTCCGTATGAAAAAGCTGTTACTATCAGGCTCAATGAGGCAAACTTGGCAAAATATTTCAATATTTTTTGTTTCCTCTTTTTGTGGCTGTGGAACACTTAGCACCTACACTGAGAGCATAGAAAGATTCTGTGCTGGTACTGGAACTGAAGTCAGTTCAGGACACGCAGAACGAGAAGTTGTATCGATATTACACCCTGGCTTCATGTGCACCCAAAACCCCACAGGAAACAGCGCTAAGGACCATGGCTGTGCACCAGCTTGACCACTAAACCCCTGGTTTCCAGACAACCTCTTCTCCTCTCTCGAGACACCCAGCTTTGTCGGATTTTGTGCTGAACTGAAGGAACAGATGCAGAAGCTGAAGCTGTTAGCAGATTATTAAAAAAAAAAAAAAAAAAAAGAACGAAAAGGAACGAGTTCCTCCAAAGCTGTGCAGCTGCACAGGAGCTGAGAGAAACATGCTGTAGAAACTACCCATATAAAGTACCAAATACCACATTACAGAGCTACCTGTGGTAACTTCTTTAATAATCCTCAGCGCTCTTGCATTATAGCTTGTAAAATGTTGCAAAGAAGGCTCAGGGAGCCTTCTCAAACAACTTTTACACATGCAACAACCAAAAAGTGACTTGTTTTCTTGCAGAACAGTCTCTCTCCAGGAAGTTGAAGACATTCTAAGTGCCTTGGTGTATAACCGGTGACTTTGACCCTTGCCATTCCTGGTTTGTGAAAGAGAAGCAGCAATGCCTCCTCAGTAGCTAACATAACATCCAGAGAAAGAACCCATCTTGCCTTTCTTATTCATAGCTTCTGTGTTCAACAGCCTCTGGAGAAATCAGCCTGCATGTAACAGCTCTAAATGATTTCCACATCTCCTATATGCATTCAAAGATAAATAAGTAAAAAGCCCCAGATAATTCTAATTATTTGGAACTTGTGTACTCTATGTGGTCAGATGAGTCTGACAACAAGTTTCAGGGTAGAATGTGAAAAACATCCACTCTCGCCATACTAGAACCCCTGTGGCTCCCACGGGGGGCTGTACCATGCCTGAGACACGTGGCAAGGTCGGAAGGGAAATCTCAACAGTGCTTGGAGTACTTTCTGGAGGAATACATGCAATAAGCAGCACTGGGGGGTGGTAACAATCTCATGGGAAACTCTGTTTCGCCAGGACTAGGTCTCCCTGGTCCTCTTCAAAAAGAAGAAAGATTGGACTTATATATAAGGGTAATACGAGCTCAAGTCTGACAAACCTGGAATGTCACATCTCTATTCCCTCCCTAAATACACAGGGGTCTCACTGCTTAGATGAGAAACTGACTCATAGCTGGAGAACACGATATCATTGTGAACATCTGCAGAACAGCAGCAGTCAGAGAAACATATTTTTAAGTGCTCATACCTATAGTTCAATGTCCTTTGGTTGAAGATGCCAACCCTGCTGATCAATTCAGTATAGAATCCCTGGCACTAAGCCTTTATACCGCAACCACCACAAACATAATTATCTCCCATAAAGTAGGAAACTATCCCATCCTGGCAAATGGTGACCTGGCTTGTTACTCATGCTTCTGTCACATCTTGGCTTGACTGCAGCAATAGTGCGTATGTGCTCTCAGAGTCATCAGTGGTTAAGAAATTCCAGCTGGTTCAGAACTACTGCAGTGTATGGCCTCAGCAACACAGTCTCTTGCAAATGCATTAACCTACCCTCCATCCTCTACACAGTGCAGATTTAGCTACAGAGACTTGACTCTGACTTATGGTTAATGTATCAGGCTGTAGCATCTAGGTCATCCCTTAGTTGGACCAGAAATTTCTAGTCTCAGATTGCGTGCTAAACAAAACTGGAGGTGAATAGCAACATGAACCACATCAGCTTCCCTCCCAAATTCACCTCGATTTCACCTACTTTGCCATGACTATACAGCAACATATGTATTTAAGAAACTCTTTTCCAGAACAAAACTGCCCTTTGTACATCTCATAGGAAAGAATTGTTTCTTCAATTTGTGTCTAAGGAGTAACCCATCACCTTCTTTCTTTAGTCTAGAAAATGCATTTGACAAGACCTTTTCCCTTTGATCATTGATCCAGTGAGCTAATGATCAGATGTCAACCCCTTCTGCTTTTGTTAATGTAAAGAAAATCAGGCAATGACCAGCCACTCCAGGGAGACTCCAAACATTCTGGAAAAAAACATATGCTCGGAATTTTACATTTCCCAATACATAGCATTAGTTTTCATTAAAAAAAAAAAAAAGACTTGTGAGGCTTTTTTGAGCATGCATGGTTGATCAAAAGTTTTAGATTTTGAAAGAAATAAAACAAAATGTTTTTGAGTGGCTCTGTTCCACAGGTGTGAGTGCTGCTGTGTCAAGCTGGGTCCTCAATCCTTTGCACATCTGTTACTCCTCTATGGAACTCATTTTTGTAACTAATATTGTATGTGTGAATCATCTGCCTTTCCTCCAGGGTACCTGCAGTTTGTGTAGAATCAAGGAGCATCTGGAAGAAACAAAGCAAATCACAAAGAGGCTGCACAAATGCTGGTAGGGGGTAGTGTCAGCTTCTTGAAGAATCAGGAGGCAAAGGAAATGGATAGTAGTTACTGGATTATTCAGATATTGCTCTTTCTAAGGTAAAAAAAAAAAGTTAAGTCATTTTTGGAAGCAGGATTTTAAATTTTACTGTTTTTAATCACTTTTTGGCTACAAACATTCACAGAACTGTAAGAATTTAATGGACTTTTATAATATTTTACTCTAATACTTTGCAAATGCAACATGATGTTTCAGTTTTACTACAAAATACTTCAGCATTTCTATGTGCAAGAAGTTCTGGGAAGTTTCCTGGGTTTTACAGTGAATTTGCTAAGAACTGCAGCAAGGTTTGCAGCAGCTGAGCACCCACTTCCCACTTTATTCATAATTTGCAGAGAGCTGCTCTGCGCTCTGCTTCCCTAACCTGCAAGCTCATTTACATTGGAGCCATTACTCTAGGTTTCACATTTATGCTTCTTTGGAGCTGCTCAAAGCAAACAGCTACACTTGCAAAATTACTGAAGCTCAATCCCTTTGATTATTTTATCTCAGACATACTGTAGCAGCACAGACACAAAGATTACTGGAGACGCAGCTCATGCACAGAAACAAGAATCGCAAAATATTTTGATTACTGTCTTCTTTCAGTCCAGATGCTACTTTAAGTAATGCCTGCATGCAACTTTTTCTCCATTTTTTTTTTTTCCCTTTTATTCTCTTTAGCTCTTCTGCCTCTGGGTAGTCCAGTTAAGAGAGTGAAGCTGCAGTTTTCAGCTCCGTACAAAGGAAATTACCTCCCACAAAAGGGGAATTCTTCAGCACAAGTCCCCATCCATTTTAAGATCACTTTGCTGATATTTGCTCATACATTATGAACAACATGATCAGAGCAGATGGAGTTTGTCCCTCTCTCTCTCTTTTTTTTTCTTTCTTTTTTTTTTTTTTTTTAATGCAGAGATTGTCATTGTTTTTTCCAGAGCATTTGCAGAGATCACCTCAAGGCTGTTAAATATCTGGGAACTGCTCGATGCCTTATATTCTCCGAATGACACAAGGACATGAGAAAATGGGTGTCTCAATGTACCATAGTACTTGTCATGTTTTTTTTGGGAGCAGGTACATAAAAGCTTGCAGGACTGAGCCTTCTGGTAAGTAAACATGTGGCTAGGTATTCAGAGCACTTTGCCTGTTCAGTGCTGGTGGGCAGGAGGGAAGTGCTTGCTGCTGATGTGGAAGCACATGCAGAAACCTGTCCCTCAGAGACAGTGCTAAGGGAGAGCACAGAATTCATTCCCCTTTGAAACGACAGGTAAAACTTTTCATCGTCTGATGAGCAATTATAACAATTCTTTTTTTTTAAGCAGAAATGCTTATAAACATGAGCCAATTAACTTTATATCACACAGTTATCTCTTCATATGCAAAATTAAGAAAAGGAAGTATTCAGAAATAGAGGACAAGTAAGATAGCAAAAGCTGAAAATCAGCATATTCGAAAAAGAAGGCAAAAAAAAAAAATGTGTGTCTGGAGGCAAAGGCAGGGAAAGGAGATATACTAGAAAAAAAAATTACTTAAAATGTGACCAAATATTTTTCAAAGCAACAAATTGATAAGGGGGTTGATAATTTCATTAACCAGTTGTTCAGTCTAAAAAATATTGACATCATTAGCACGCACTTCTGGCTAAAAACTAGTCATATGAGTATAAACATTGATATTCTATATGAAACTTGAGTTATGTGAAAAAAAAATCTCACACAACACAATTTTGCATTCAAATCATGTGTTTTTGCACACTTTCTCTGGAAGATTTGCAAACAAGGATGATCACTGTTCCAAATACATACAAATTAGGAGGATCGGTTTTGGGTGGCAACTAAGGACAGCAGAAATGTTCACTAACAAAATGAATATTTTAGGATAAAGGACAATTTAGGATTAATTTTAGAATACCATTTGAGAAGTTTCCTTCTCTGTGGAATGTTTGAAATGTTTAAAACTTTTGTTTATTTTTACTGGTGTTGAATATTTACTTTAGTATTTAATAATTAAGATCAAAACTTTCAAAAATGACTAGCAGTTTTATACCATGATCTATCTGGATGCCTGACTTAGCAAACCTTAAAGGAATATGATTTTCAGAATCCAAATAAAAAGACCTTGACAAATAAAATGTTTTTGAAAAACATGTCTTGCCCTGACATACAAGATTTAAGCATAAGAGTTCATTGTCTTTCAAAATAGGAATTATATAAATCTCTTATATAAGCCTGCATCACTTGGGAAAAAGGGTTCTCATACCAATTTCAGAGGAAGGCCACATTCAATGTAGATAGCCATCCTCTCCCATAATATACCTGATTATATTCTGTAAGAACTTTTTCTGAAAAACTCAGAAAAAAAAATGTTCATGTTGGCATTTCACATTAGATTCATGAAAGTATTTACTATGGTCATTTTCAATGTTCCTTGTGCCTTTGAGAGGATACTTAATAAAAATAAAATTATTAAAGTTGCTTGCGAATAATAACATTCAGTTCTGTGTGCACCTTTGGAAGGATGAATACAGGATAGTAAAACTTGACATAAATTCTAGGATATTTTTAGAAGAAATTATGGAATCAGCAGTAATCAGATACTGACCTGATCTCAGACATGTGTGAGACCAGAACTTGGCCAGAGGAGTCTCTCACCTAAAACCCAGAGGGACCAATGCGAAATCAAATTGTGCATGAGCTGCTGGAATCTAACCACCCTTTCTTGTGGTGAAAAGGGCAGCTCACACCCTGAGCACCCCGCGCTCCGCGAGGCGCTCGGTGTCTCCTGAGCACGCAGAGACTGCCCCGCTGGGGAGCTCGTCCCATCGAGAGGCATCGCCAGGCCGGACTAGGAATCTAGAGCTGTCCAGTGGCACCTATTCCATGGATTCCATTGACAGGCAGAGATCTTGCTGACCAGTGGGAAAGCTGCTTAGAAACAACAGCTGAACGTCTAGAATTATCAGGCAAAAATAAGACCCGTGTATGCCCAGGAAGCAAAGAGTTATGATGTTATTGATTATTAGCAATTATGTTATTAGTAACTTCATCACTAGGAAACTTTAGGAGTGTGGGAGAGAGACAAGATGGAGCAAAGTCTTGTTCAGAAGAATGACTGAGCATTATCAACATGTTTTTTTCCATTTGCACACACCAAAAGCTACTCAGTTTGTGTCCCCTCTACAGACCACATGCCCTATACAGACGAAGTCAACGACAGTTAAGTAACATTTTCTAGTTAAATTATTTAAATACTACAGTGATATGTTTAAATCTTTTTTGATAGCTACGGGGATACTGAGACAAACTAAAGCAGGTTTAAAACCAGACTTTTGATAAAATTAATATCAATTGCTGCTAAGGTTTTTCAGAGCATTGCAAGTCTTGCTGCAGCAAATCTGACCTACTTGCCATGTCTGTTCCCTTTTGCTTGGTCATGGAAAGCAAAAAATAGCCCAGCTTTCCCTCTAAAAGCTACACTTTGAAACGTCACCACATATCAGAATTTAAATATAAAGCTATATGGCAAGCATTCATTCAAGCTAGCTAAACTTAAAAACTTTAAGGTTCAAGATGCACTCTCCAAAAACAATACTATCAATGTTTCCAGAGCTTCAAAACCAGAATATCTTTAAGTATCTTCAAGTATCTTTTTCCAGGTATACCATACATTACTGCACAGGCACAAAGTCCCTACAAAGTACTGTGGTGTTCACTGCATTGCTACAATCATTTGCAATGCAGATTTTCAGCAAAATATGTAGGAACTTTAAAAAGAAATGAGAAAAAATTTAGACAGCTCATATCATTTTTTTTTAAATTTGAACCTAAAATTTTTCAAGTAATTTGTATTCATATTATTTCCTGAGTTGGGACAAACTCCAGAATACTCGTGGCAGTGGACAGAACTACTGCAGCAGATCAGCTCATGTGATTCAGCACAGTCAGCTGCAGGAACGACCCTAGAATCCATGCAAAGACTACAGCTGCAAACATGAGGAAAACATATTTCTGTGCTTATCGTTAGTTTCATGAAATAAGCAATCCACATCTTACTGGTAATTTTACTACAACAAGATCTTCTGGAAGGCAACAAGTAAGCTATAGAAGGTCTAGCAAACAAAAACGAAGGTAGTTAGGATCTATGAATGAACTGTCCTTTGATGGCTTTTTAACAGTATATTTATTTGCTTTTTAACTGAAAACGTGTATTGTCTTATTTAAAAGGTACTGCAAACCACTGTAGCTAAGGAAATAATCAAAGGCAATGAGTCTAAAAACAAACTTGCCATGTTTTTAAGATGTAGTAATTTTTGTGTACTTTTGCTACCTAGTGCACTAGGCAAGGCAAGTTGTACCCAGAACAATCTTCTCCAGGGAAATAGTAAAGATTGCTTTCAATCACAACTTACTTTATTTATATTTTGGTTTAGATTAATAAGATGTCTTTTTTCTTTTTTTTCTTCCCCACTCTGGATTGTTATATTATTTTTTAAATGGCAATAATTTAACTTTCTCAGTGCTGCAACCATACTACCAGCTTAATTTGTAATCTCTCCTCATATTTTAGCAGAAGCATAGAAGAAATCCTTGATTTTTTAAAGCCAAATCGCCTAAAACTTCAGTGGGGCAGGATATCCTCTACAGTATTAATAGTTATGTTTGCTGAAAGGCTCTTAAAAAAAATTAAACAAAAGTTTCTTTAATGAAGCAGATTGAAGGCATTTATCCAGCTGCTGTTTATTGAAAAAAATATTTTTAAATGCACATTCTATAATTATGATGCATTTATTTATAGTCTAGGAATGAAGATGTGAGCATAGAGCAAACAGATTGAGGGAAAGTTAATTCTACTGGTTTGTTAAAAATAAAATATATATTACTGAAAGATGGCCAAAGAAAAAATATTAAAATTATAAAGTAATTCCAAGCTCCTTTCCGAAAATCATACACCAATTCCATGAATCAGAAAACTTATTAGGGACCAGAACTACGCATGATATCATTGAACTCCAACCTAATATGTATGATAGAGGATTTCATACTCTGTGGTCTGATTTTCATGATAAATGAACAACTTCGACTGTATCTGTGCTGAGGATCTTACCTCAGTCCTAGCAACTTCAAATTTTGATTGTCTTGGCTTTTGGAGATGCGCAATGTCTCAGTGCAGAGCTGCTGAAAAAGAATATTTGGGTATCTCTTGTAGTTGGAGGAGAGCCATATCCCTAGGGGAAAGCCAAAGAGCTTCTGCTTTGTTTTTCATCAGGAGTTATGTGCAACTACTACTCCAAAGTTTTAGTTGCTGTCAGCAGATCCAGTTAAGTAATATATTTATAATAGATTTAACTCCACATCCATAGTTTGCAGATGAATCCATAGTGGACCAAGATCAATAAACATCAACATCATGAAATCTAATAAAAAAATCACACAAAAACCCTTAAACATCTTATTCTTCAAATCTCCACAATGTCTTTTGTGGTATAGTTTGGGAGTTAAAGCTTAATATTGTAGCTATGAAAAAACAAAATAAAGGCACTATGCCACACACAATCATGCAATTCCCTTNAAGGCACCCAAATACTTCCTTAAGCTGCACAAGTTTTTACGACGTACTATAGTTCACACACACAAGCAGACATCACATATTCTACTATTACCCCACCCTGAGCTGTATTGTTTCCTATCATCGACTAGTTTCAGTTTCAGCTGTCTTAGAAACAGATGATCTCTCTTAAGCTGCAATTCTTTTTAATGCCTTAGATCTTAGTACTGAGCTGTTAGGTAACTTTATGGAATCTAGCACTGAAGTAAATAAATGAAACCCACAGTGACCTTTTCAGTCCTGCTTCTGCAATAAAATAGAATACTTATAACAAGATTTTTAAGAATTATAACAAGGATAATTATATTCCAGTAGAGAATACTGGAAATGAGTCATAAGCATTTTAATAAAAGATAATGGAGCCTGTAAATTGGTACTTCTATGCATGAAAATATTCATGAATCAACTTTTAAGGTATCTGATAACAAGGTAGTTCTTTTGTTTGAAACCATGTTGCCCAAACAGCAGTGACATCCTGTGATAAAAATATATGTATATTCTTAATAATTTTGGAGTCTGTTATCTAATCTTGCCACAAGATTTTGCCACAATTATTACAAGCAATAATTGGCTGGTTCTAATGGGTTAACAGGCAGTTAAGACATTCACCGTAGTCAGGAGTGGTATTAGCTGATAACTGCTTTGCCAACAGAGTATGGTAATGTCTTTGGCAATGCAATTCACACTCTGCATTTTCCTTGCTGCTTTTTCTCCATCTTATCCATGAGAGTACACCTATCACTAGGAGAGTACACAATATATTACACAACAGATCCCCAGAGGTGACTGCATATACCACCATAACCCAAATTATAAATCTGGAGATTTCTTTTATAGATTTACTGAGAGGGTGACTGAGCCCTGGTTGTGCAGGCTCCTTCTCTGGAGACCTTCCCAACCCGCCTGGCTGCCCCCCTGTGCCCCGTGCTCCGGGTGTCCCTGCTGGAGCAGGGGGGTTGGACTGGATGATCTCTAGAGGTCCCTTCCAACCTCAACCATTTTGTGATTCTATGATTTTCTTTCCTCACTGATCCAGTACAATTACCCTTATTTTCTCCGTGTGCAGTTAAAATTCTCCTCTTAGCAGAGCCCCAGTGTGGCTCGTTCTTGAGGTAGAGCAGGGCATTCAGCACAGCAGGGACGTTGAACCTTCAGCCCAGCGTGTGTGGGTGGCCTTCTGAGGGCAACCCAGGTGCGGTTCCCCTCTGAAAGCCAGACTACAACCTCGCTTAGAAAGCTGCCAACAACATGACTTTGCTTCTCTCCTTCACACTACAAGGCTGTTTGTTCTTCCAGCTGTTTGCATTAATTGATAGGTTGATTATTTTCTGAATCTAGAAAGTGTCTGTGTCCCCTATCCTGAGCTGATGCAACTCTGTTCTGCTCTCAGGGGAAATGGCTTTAGTCTGATGTAACGCAGGAATTTACCCACCCAGGGTCCCACGTATTCACTGAACCAGACAGGAATTTCTTTTAAAAAAACTTATCTTCAATGAAATGGATAAATCAGGAACTTCTCAGACATGTACTTGTATCTACAAAAGTTTTATCAAAAGAGGGTTCGCAGGACTAGGTGAAAACTTCTCAAAAGCAAGACCAACACCAAAACAACAACTCTGAGTATTGCTGCAAGAGTAATGGACAGTCTAAATGCTTCTCCCACACGTGAATAAAATGCTGGATCTGAGGTGGGTCCTTCATCCTTCAGGGTACAAAGTTATTTTATGATCAGTGAACATAAGACTATGAAACCTCAGTGAGCAGCTTCAATGAGAAAAGGTAACAATCAAAAAATGTCTGAACTGGTATTTTGAGAAAGCCAAGTGTAAACTCCTGGTGCAAATTAGGCAGTGCAAGGTTTTCTGTATCCCCGGTGTGTGCCCCTAACACAAGTATAAGAATTGCCCCATACAGAGCTTTTCTCCCCCAAGGGAGACCACAAAGCCTAGCTTTTATCCTAGTAGGGATCAGCAAAAAAAGGTCAGTTCTCAAAAAGTCTTGCTGGATGACAAAGCCATTTCCATTGCTTGCTCTTCTTGTTACTCAGGACCTAAATCACAGCAGAAAATAAAGCAACTGTGACAAGCTGCTGTTTGTGAGGACAAAGCAATGAGCAGAAAGATCTTGTGCTGTGGGGGTGGCATCTTCCTGAATTGACTTTGATTTGAAATGACAGTTAAAAAACAAAACAAAAAAAAAAAAGGAAAGAAAGAAAAAAGAGAAAAAGAAAGCAACTCACTTTAACTGTCTGTTCTTTCCAGAGCAGGTGGTTTTGTCATTCAGGTCTCAGTTCCAAGAAATCCAACAGCAATGAATAACACTATCAACTTGAAACTTTGTCTGTTCAGGGTTTGTTTGAGAAAACTTGGTTTCTCCACCAAAGATGTTATGTATAGAGTTCTGGCCACATAAATGATCTCCATTAATTGATGCCAAACACAACATCAAGGCCACCATATAGACTTTATGAGGAAGACTGAAAGCTCAGGGCCAAAAAAAACACAGCCTCAAATCAAAACGGTTTCTAAAACTTGCAGTGTTGTCCTGCCCAGAAGAGAGGGAGGCAGAGAAGACCACGGCTGCGCCATCCGTTCTGCTCACGCAGGCCTGCGGTCTGCAACCTGCTCAGAGCTCCGCGGCCCTTCGCAGGGCGACTCGTGCAGCCTGCGGCCGCGCTCAGGCTGCCCGGTGCCCGCTTCAGATCCTCTTTCTGGCAGCAGTTTGGTATTATTCCCGTATCTTACTCACATGCGAACCTCTGCCTTCATTTTAAGTGTCTAGAATATATATTTCTATCCCTCAGTTTTAAAGAAAATAGGATGAAAGGTATGTTGTAACAGAAGCTGCATGGGAAAATAAGTAGAAAAAAAACCAAGCTCTTATATTAAAAAAATAATCCAAACACCAACTTTTTGCAATTAATTACAGTCCAGGGTGTTTTTCAGCCTTGATCAGAGCTTCTCCAAGTCGTAACTAGCAAAGTTCTTATTGTTTTTGTTTAATCTCTGGGACTATTTTTCACAGTCTCTGGTATCATTTGCTGAAAATTCTTTCTGTCCAGTTTAAGATAGTGCTGGGTACTGGCGGGAAGCCAGTCCTGCTGAACAGCGCTCTATGGAAAAGGGACAGCTGCTCAAACTGCTGCGAATCAACAGAGCTCTTCTAAAGAGAAGCCTAAGTCCACACTGTTTGCAGATCTGGCCCTGGTCATGAATTTGTGAAAATATTTCCATAAATGTAGAGTAATTCATTTTAAGTTTTACATTTAAGTTACTGACATGTTGTTAATTTTTAAGTAGTATATAACAGAGTAAAAAGTTGCGTGCATACTCTGAGTTTTTAGCGTGGCTTTTTGTCTATAGAGAGACTCAACTTGGAACCTTTTTTTCTGGTCATAGGGCCTTTAATGCCTTCTTTCTCCAGAAGGCCATTCATTGGTACACTGAAAACTGCAGAAACCCACACAATATGTTCTAAATAAGCAAAGCATAAGGACAAATTCAAGAAAATTAAACTACATTAATGTACCTTACTTATTGCATATGAATAGCTAGGGGTTATTCAGAGCACCTGCTATCAACTCCATCTAACTTACACACTCTGAATCACATCATTGGCCATCTCCCTCATCCACTGACTATACTGAAAATTTAAGAGCTCAAGTTTGACCTCTTTAACTACACTAAGAGCGATTGTTAACGTACATCACAGAAGGTAGCGTGAAACATCCTTCATTGTCAGAAATTATTTGCCGCTATAGATCGCCTGGCAAAAATTATTGCAGAACATAACAGTTGTTAACATGACTTGAACTAAAAACAATAATGTGAGAAGTGAACATATTCTCTGTTTTAGATAGAAGAGCTCCTCAGCTTAATTCATTACAAACCAAACCAAAATAATACAATAAAACATGATTTTTTTTTTTGTCTTGCTTCTCAGGATGCACTCAGATCAAGAACAGCTTTCCTCTGCAAAGTTTCTTATGTAACCGTTGTTCTAGGGTCTAACACACTAAGAAAAAAAGAGATAGCCCCTTGCAGCTACCACAAAGATTGAGATGGAAGTGTGACCTCTGAAATCGCCCATTCCAATTAGAGATACAGGTAGCTGATTTTAAAATTGCCAAAGAATTCTTAAGATACTTAGCAGGGAGGCAGAGTCCTTAACCAAATCTTTTAAATGCGTGTGCTTGATAGGAAAGAGAGGGACATTGAGAACCTTTGAAAAATGCACCTCTCCTTTTACACAAAATTTCTGGTTCTAACTTTAAGAAATTATATTTTTAAATTATGGACTCAGATTTTCAGTGGCATCTTATTGAATGTCCCAGAAACAATTTATATATTTGTTGCAACTGATCTTATGCAGTGAAAGGCATGTTCTGAAGCAGAACTCTTGGCTGGAGCGGAACCGCGGCATTTTCTTTTGTTCACAGAAATGGGTGTTACTCTAAGGAGATTTTGTACAAGAAAATAGATACTCCCAAATATTTCAAATGTGTTAAAGAATCTCTCATCTCACATACACACAGTTTTTTACATAAACCCAGTCACAAGCCTTAGTGTTCATGCCTGGATCCCAACGATGGGAAAGCTCAGAGGATTTCATCTTCACTGAAAGTGAGGCAGAGCCAAGCTGCTGAAATCCTGAAAATCTCACAGAGACACCAAGTACACAAGCTGTTTATAGAATCTGGATTGAGATTTAATTTTAAAACCTAAGCAGCTCCATGTCAAGCCTGTGCAACATTTGATTCTGTAGCTTTATGTAGTGTTCAGCTTTCTAGATAATACCTTAAAATGTAGCATTTTATAGAGTCATACTGTGGTTAATCATTGCCAAAAGGAGAAAAAAAGTGTGGTTGCTACAAGTTGTAGTGTATCATTTAGATAGCCATCAAGCTGTGCTGCCCAGGAAGTGACTTTTGAGAATAGGACGTGGTAGAGCAACACCTCATTTAAAGGAAGTCAGAACTTAAGTGTCCGTCAATAGAAATACTCAAGTTGCTTAATATAACTTACAGTTGCATCTAATTACTTTTCAGTAAAAAAGCAAACCAAATGCAGAAATCATTCCTCTACACTCTAAATCACTGTGGGAAGGAGAATATGATTTTAGATTGTTTCCTGTGCAGAAGAGAAAAGCAGAGGTTACAGCTTTAAAGGCAATTTGCCTGACATACAGATCATGTGTCTGGATAGAAGAGAGGATTTCACCCTAAATCAACAATTTTAAATGTGTTAAAAAAAAAAAAAAAAAAATCCAAGAAGAAAACAACAGAGAAGACTTACTGTCTTTTGTGCTGTTCTTCCTGAACTTGTCCAGGTCCACATTTGGGGGTCTGTTGGGCTTCTGAGGGGGCTGGCCCAGGGTGAACAGCGGGGGCAAAGCCTTCCGCTTCGGGGTGGCCAAGTTCTTGTCTCTCTCCCCTTTTTCTTGTGATCCCTCCGGTAACCGGCCTGCAGCATACGCTGGGTTTGTCTTAAGGAACTTGGAGGGAAAAGAACCAGATTCTTCCTGGCTGATTTTGTTGAGGAAGATATTCTTGACTGCACTCACTCCCTTTTCTTCAGGCTTCTCCTCCACATTCTGGGGAGTGACTTGAGATGAGATGGTCCTATTGCCAGTAGGTTTCAGAGACATATTGGAAGAATGACTGTGACTGCCCGCAGCTTCTGCAGCGTTGTTGCTATCTTTGTCTGCTTCCTTTGCTGCTCTAAATGAGTTTATTTTTGGTCTCGGGCCTGATGGTCCTTTATGCAGAAAAGCATTTCTATTAGAAGTGTCTTCGTTATGGGAGACTTCATGGTTTACAGAAGGTTTCTGTGCCAGAGGTGGTTTGGAGAAAGGAGGCTTAGGCTCATTTTCTTGTGTTGCAGCAGTGAGCTTTTCCTTAACTCCAGCTACTTTGGAAAATACTGCTGTCTCATTCTCCTGTGATGCAAAATTCAAATTTGGTTTGGATCCCCAAGGCTGTTTTTCTTTCTCTTGAGGAGCAAGGAACTTGTTCCCTGGAGGTTTTGGATACAGAGGCTTTGGCTCTTTTGGTAAGTCACTGGATTTGGTGGGGGTCTTAGGGCATCCAGCTTTTCCATCATTTTCTCTGCTAGTTGCCTGAAGCTGAACCCCAAACCTTTGTGCCACAGGTTTCAAATATGGGGGCTTAGGATCCTTTTCTGTTTTATCATCAGCAGGAGGCTTGGCCCCCAGAGGAGGCTTAGAGTGAACAGGCTTGTGAAAGGCACTGGGTCCTGAAGAAGATGCTGCATTTCCTTGACTTGCAAATTTCTCAAGAGCTGCTTTCCTTGCTTGTAATCCCGAATGGATGGGTTGTCCTGGGACTTTGAAGGGTCGACTGTTTCCAGAAACATCCTCCGCGGGGCTGTTACCTGCATTAAATTTTGCCATGAGTGCTTTCACATCTGCCTTGCCATCCTGTGATCATAGAGAAGGGAAAAAAAGAAAGAGCAGCAATGAGAAAGTCTCCGTTGCAGTGTTCACACATACTGTACTTTAAAGGGTTTCCTGGGCTGAGGCTCGCAGCACTACTGATTGGCTGGGCAGATAGTGTAGCACATCTTCCTGTAGGGCTAGAGCAGCTCACTATCTTGTTATATCCTTGCTGGGCTATACAATCTTCCACATTTGTCTGTGCAGGTACAGCTTTTACAGGGTGCTCATTCAGCTCCTTTTGTACACACCACAATTTCTGTTTATTTGCAGAATTGGGAACTGACATCTGTTAAATATATTGAAAATAGCTACTACTTTAAAAATAAGATCTCCTTAAAATACAGGAGTCTCCTGCAGTGAGAAGCATGGAGAGGTTTGAAACCTGGATTAGGTAGCATACTACTGTTATTTCTGCCAGCCCTGAGAGAACAGCAGAACTGAAAGTCCCTTTGTGAAAACAGAAAGTTTTCTGGTTTGGAAGGGGGGCTCACTTTTCCTTCCCCTCACAGCAATTTTCTTCCTTGCTCTTCCTCATTTCCCCCTTGCTTGTCCCATTTCTCTTCTCCATTCTGACCTTGAAAATAGTGCTTGGGTAGACAGAAAATGAAAATATATGGAGTAAAACAGGAATAAGACAATCAATAAACACATATACTGTCAAAAATATTTATTGGATTAAAAAATGATAGTATAAAGCAGAGCTAATATAAGTAGGAAGAGCTTTGACTCCCTTGTTTAAAAGCAAAGGACTATCAATAAAAAGCACAAGAAGCAAGGGGCTGAACAAAAATTTCAGGAGATAGAAAAAACTGCGTTTTCACTTGGTAGTGCAGGACAGAAGGTTAGTGCACATTCAGTCATACACCAATTTTAAATTCATTCACATGACCTTTTGAACTGGGGTTGTCAGCTCTCCTGCCTTACCACACTACATGAACTGTCATGTAGGAATAGTTTTTTTACCCATGACTTATGTTCCTTTTTTTAATTTGCTATTAATTCAGTTCCACCAGCAAAAATCAGTCTTATAAATAAAGGCAGCTCAAAAGTGCTAGATTGATATGCACAAAATCTCAACCCAGAGCACCAAATTGTCATCTCTTGCTAATGCAGGGAAGGGAAGAAGTTCATGTTTACTATAGAGATTATCAGGTTTCAGCTGCTGGTTGGTGCGCGCATGCACACACACAAATATATATATACACACACACACACACACTGCAGAGATGCACATATGTATCATCAATCATTCAAGATTTCCTGCATTACACTTCAAAAGGCACTGCTTTTACCCACCTAAGCAGAAAGTTAAGCTAATTGCAGTGCCAAAAATAGAGAGAGAGAAAAAAAAAAAAAAGCTTTCTAGCTCTGACCTCTCTTGACTCTATAGATGCATTTTTTTAAAAAATCTTCTGTAACAAAATATAAGTCATCAGAAATGCTTAAAGTCTTCAGGACTTGTAAATCAGATAACCTGATTAGCTGCTTGCTCAACTCAGACATTTATTTCATAAGTTATAGAAATAAATGGATTTTGCTGCTCGTTCCAGGTGAAATTTAAGAAAAATTGCTGTGTTAAACTTCAGTGATATGAACCTTCTGGACAAGAAATATTCACCAAATAGCTCTAGTGAAAGCTGGAAATATAGCTTTGAAGATTTCTCATTATGACCTATGGTTTCCAAGCAGTATTCTACATTTTTGAAGCAGCAACATCAATTACATCAATGCACGCTTTCAAAGGTTTAGAACAATTGACTTTTGCCATGATAAGACAATTTACTTTCTCCAAGGACTATGTAGTTAATGTATTTCTTTTAATAATTCCGCCCCCCACCACTACCAGAAAAGACCCCAAACCTTCCCCAAAGCCAGGAAAATATTCAAGTTCTTTCAGGAGGAAAAAGAATAGCTAGTGGGGATGTGCAAGCCTTACAGTCAATGATGTAGCTATTCATTTATTCAGAGCAAATACTAAATAAGACACTCTAAGAAGAAGTCAGGAAAATCTGTGAAATCTCTGTTTCTTTGATGTACATCAATTATGTCACTAGCTCATCTTGTTAGGCTTGCTTCATGTTAGGAACCATATGCTGGATTCTAATGCCCAACCTGATGGCCAAGTAGAGAGATAGGAACTGGGGAAAAGGGAATCTTGTATTTGTGTCTCTCAGACAGAATAATTGCAGCATAATCTCCACAACTTTGTTTCCTTTCCCAGAAAGAAACATTCTGGGAAACAAACTGTTATCCATTCTGTTAACATGAACAACAGGCTATAGTTGATGAAATGGGAACTTGAAAAGATTCTGAAGTTAGATTAAGTTACCCCTACCCTTCCCACCTAAAGGTGAAATGCCTGTTGGCGGAAGAGCCTCGTGCAATAACTGGTTGGGTTATTTTCTGAGCTTCCTGTTTGCATCTATTGGGAAACTCAAAGCAAAATGTTTTGGCCTTTCAGCTCCTGTTCTGAACTCGAGGCAGCCCACAAGGTGTGCAATATTTGCTTTGAGAGGAGATGGTTGCATTATTCAAATGTGTTTGCTCAAGTACAGAATAATATCCAGCTTTGGTTTCTCAAGCCATAAATTCAGGAGATCTGTCTACACAGCCCGTTCTCAGCCTCCCACGGCCGTTAACAAGGTCCCACGCAGATACCAGAATACAGTTGTACCAAATTCTTGCAGCACTAGATCTTAATTAAACCTCAGTGCAAACAACTGAAGTTCTCTGTTTTCTATATACGTGCACATCTTTGCACAGAAGCACAGCCTAGAGAGAACACAAGAAATAAAGCTACTAAATTTATTCTTCCTCCATTTACTGTGAATATTTCACCCGCTACTAGCAGCCCAATTACACAGAGAGAAAAATAAATAAGGGTCATAAATATACTCTCATTATTTACTTTCCAGTCTCACTGTAGTAAAAAAGATCATTTAACACCAACTTCACACACATCTCATCTCCTTGAAACAAACTGAAACACTGCATCAATCAAAGGAATGTCAGACATGTATGCATACAATCTTTTAAGCATTTTTTTAAGCAAATATTAAAAAAAGCTTAAGCAAACGACAGTTAAGTAACTGTTTACTGTACAAGAAACATACAATTGTACAAAGATACATGCAGACCCAATTTATAAAGGAAAAATAATCTTTTCCTTCTCACCTGTAAACTTTTTCCTTTATATTCCCAAGAGGTGAGGTCTATACAATCCTTTTAAAATCTCTGAACCTTGCAAAGAAAACAGATCTTGATGAGATTGCTGGAAACTAATGAAAGAAAGATTAAAAAGCCATACTTTTCAAGAGAAAAGTGTGAATGCTCATGAATTCTGTGATAGCAAAAGATTTACAGCAGCTGGTAGCCACTGAAGGAACTGAACTCTGAGCCAGGAACAAGATAAATAAGGAACTGTAAAGAAAAGTCAAGAAAAACTACAATTGAAAGTCAGAAAGAGAGAGATATGAAAACTATTTTGCAACATAGGGGCCTTATTTAGCTTCTGCTAACATTAATGGATTTGAGGGAGTTCAGCTGCACGCAGAAGATACTAATGCCTTTTTGAATTCATGATAAATTATTGCTTGACTGTTTTTCTTTTCCAGACAGAGAGACTTCAGAATCATTATTAGGCAAAACTTTTTTTTGTTGTTTTTCTTTTTTGTTTCCAGAAGAGATAAATAATTTCCAAGTTGCTGTTGTTCCCCTTTAGCTTGCCTATAATCACGGGTTAAAGACGACTCCCTTGGAGCATGCTTTCAGCTCAAACACTGCAATACTCTGTGCTTACTAATGCAAATAGAAAAAGAATGAAAAGATGACAAAGGCAGTATCTGCCCAAACAAAAAGACTTGCTAATACAATGGTCAATATGCAAGAGAAATGAGGCCTCAACAGATACTAAATAATGAATAAACAGGTTATTCCATCCTCTGCTCTATGGGATTTTTAAAAGGCAGATATAAGGGATGGAGAAGAGAATGTCTTTATAAACATAAACAAACATACCCCCAGAAAGATAAAACAAGCATATTTGTGAAGATATGCAGTTGTTAAATTAGGCAAGGTAGCAGCTGGTGCTCCAGTCTGGTTACTCTTCAAGCCCTTTGTATAGTCCTTTACATCTCTGCTTTCCCTCTCCTGACACTGCTGGGTTTTTTGCATCTTTTACCATAAGACCAACTACACCATATAGCAGTAACGTGGTAGGACAACATAGTTCATCCTCTCCAGGTCAGACTGAGACCAGGACAGTCAGGTGACATCCCTGATCTCAAACTACTGCTGTCACAGCCAATGCACCAGACCAAAACACTTATCCATGCATGTTCTTCTCTCCACCTTACAGAATGATAACTTCAACTCAAATTCTCACTCTCCTTCCATCTTCTAGAACTCTTCTATGTCAAAAAAAAACACAAAAAAATAGCTACAATTGGCAACATATCCTTCAACAACCAAAGCCTGGGAGCTTCCATCTTCCACCAAGGCTTTCTGTCCAGTAGAAACTGGTTAACTAGTATCTCTTCTGAAAAGTGATTTTGATATATATAGTTTAAATTTTTAAGCTATACATATAGTTAAAATGTATATTATAAATATATAATACATATATATTTTTAAACTTGGCTTAGCACAGACACTCAATTTCACAATATTTTTCTTCATACACTAATACAGAAATTTCAGACTACTGAAAATTTCCTAGCAAATCTGCCAAGGAATGAAGCAGACAGATGCCTCTTTACACGGAAATACACATACTCACACATATAGCATACACAGTGACTGCCTTAGGAACATCTTTCATTTTACTCTAGTTATTCAAGTAAAGATAATGTAACATCTGAGTTTGGAAGCAAGAAATGCTTGAGTTCCTGCTACTCAAAAGTTTCTACCATTATTTCTGGAAATTCAAGATCCTACATGAATTTAAAGGGAAATATTGTGTGATTTTTAATCATTGAGTATCATTCTGACTATTAGCTGGAAAGAAAAGTATCTTCCATGACCCATTACAAACACATAAAGTTGGTCTCTCAATCCAGAGTAAATTAAGAAGTACTCCACCCACCAATGAGCCAGCCACAAGTAATAGAAAAGGAAACACTGGAAGCTGTTTCTGGTGACACTATTTCTGTTATGCTTTCATATATTATCATCTACAACTAATTGCAAGTAAGCTCTACAATTAATGTTTCCACATATATGAGGTTCTGTGTAATACTCTAGAATGATTATAGTTTCTCCTGGAATTTTGTATTTTTTCTGTCTAAGAAATATGTGCAAAAATTTACCTGGATTCCTCAAAGCTTTCCAATATTCCAATGAAGGTGGAAAAAGATGACTCCCTCAATGAGCCAGTCTACCAGTTTCCCACATCAACAGCCTGATCTGCTTGCTAAGAGCTCCATTTCTCAGCAAGGGTTTGCAACAGAACAGAATGCTGCTTGTGGGTTTTATTACCATGATCAGTAAAGAAAACTGCTCTCCCCAGGATATTAGGCAAGAAGTGGTGGGAAAAAAAGGGAACTAAAATGTGTTCAGGCTGCTAGGCTGCTACCATCAGCAACATTCACCGTGTCATATCTAAAAGCAAAGCAAGCTCCATTTAC
Organism: Nothocercus julius; assembly: GCA_013398735.1. Lineage (NCBI taxonomy): Eukaryota > Metazoa > Chordata > Aves > Tinamiformes > Tinamidae > Nothocercus > Nothocercus julius. Next base: position 4,631,051 of record VZSV01000003.1, read on the forward strand.
ACATTTGCCCTATACTGCAGAGTCTTGGGAAGGCACAGCACTGCCTACAAGCTTGCATCTTTGCAGAATAAAGGTTAGCGAGATACTGGTGATCCAGCAACCCCAAGCATAAAGACAGAAGGAGACCTCTTGGTCATCAAGTCTAGTCCCCTGCTACTGGCAAGAATCAAAATATGCACACACACTCATCAACTAAAAATATCATCTAACTTCTTTGTTTGCTCCTGCAATTGCTAGTAGGATCACAAGGGATTCAGCTGGCTTTTTTTTTTTTAAAAAAAAGTTTTTGCTTTATAGAATTAAAAAAAATAGACTGTACATCTCATACATTTTTGCCTCCAAGTACATTATACAAACCAAAGATTTTAAGGATGACACAGGATAAGTAAATCAACATTGAGAAAATACATTTTACAAGGAGCTTTAACCTGCATTTGAGCTGAAGATAAATCCAAACCACAAAGGCGGAACCCACTACTAAACGCAGCTCACTGAAGCTGTTGGAGCTCTGCACAGGGATGATGGTGCACAAGCAGTTTTGCACCTTTGAGCTTCATCAAGGTCATTTGATCCTTCCTCATTGTATATCATTTTTTCTCCTTTTGCATAACTTTTTTAGCTTTCTCTTCAGAAGATTTTTAGATGCCAAAATAAAATATTGAAAGAGCTTGGTATTTCCAACTTAATTTTCCAAAACTTCTACCTTAGATCAGAACATTAGAGTGTTGGAAGACTTATTTTAAAGAGCTCTTTCATATTTTTTCTTGCCAATGATAACTACTTCAATGATAGCTATTCATTTTGCTATACAGAATATTTCCACAGAAAATATGTTTTTAAAAATAAAATAACACTAATGATGAAGCATTTATCTTAATCTAATGGAGAAATCAGATTTTGTGACCATTGCTCTTGTCTCCATGACTGTTTTACAGTGCTAGCTGAAAGAATATACTCATTTGGCACTGCTAGACACTGCTGCAAGGGTCTGTACAGAGTATCAGCACTAGACAAATTATGCAAGGATCAAAGAGACAGCTGCTCCCTGCAACTCTCAGTGCTAGACAGTCCTCCTTTTCTCTTATCCTGTGCACAGAAATAAATATATCCTTAATTGGTGGAATGATACTTAGACTATAATTCTCAAACACAGACTATGGAAATAACGGTTTAGACCGTGAAGCTGCTTTGAAAGCCACTCATTTGTAATGTCTGTCATATCACAGAACAGTTGAGGTTGGAAGGGACCTCTAGAGATCACCTAGTCCACCCCCCTGCTAAGCAGGAACTTGCAGGTACAACTTCCCAGATCCTCTCTGTTTTTTTCTCACTTGGTTCTGTAGAGGATGTTAGTGAGTAATTTGGAGAATTGGCTATTTTCAGAAGAAAAAAGAATCTGACAGAATTAATATTCTAAGGACGAGACCTGCAAGCCTATAGCTATTTTGCTTTTTTGCAGGCTTCACAGATAAACAAACAAACCTCACAAGATTATGTATTTCAGCACAACACATCAACAATGACAAAACCTTCTCCTATATAACGATGTCATTCCACACTCCGCATAGATCAAGAGAGTCATCTAAACCCCAGTATAACTAGGGGTTTGCCAGTATCCCCATTTGCAATATTTATCACTGGAGCCTTAGGTTTTATACCTTGGGGAAAAGTAACTGCTTCAGAATTAAATCCATCCAAAAACAAAGAAAAAAGGGGAAAAACAGCCTCACACACTGCAGAAAATGCTAGGGGATCTTTAGGGGAACTTGCAAGGACTGATATCCACCTGTGCTGAGTCTGAGGTGCCACATAGCCCCATCTGAACACCTTTGGCTTTGAAATTCAAGTCCAGGCTCTTGTTACCTCCACAGCAGTGTTGCATCACAGAATGAAATGGCCTAAACTGGAGGAGTGAAACGATACAGCTTAAAAACAAAATAAAAACCCACTTGTTTTCTTCCCATGTTATATTTAATCTGATTCATTTCCCTGACGTGCCCTACTGAATGATCTCACAACAGGCAAAACAGCGCAACCAAGTTAGTGGTCAATAAGGATGGGGGAGGAGAAAAAAAAAAAAAAAAAAACAGAAATGATTAGCTGGGGTGGGTAATACTTAAAATACATTAAAGAGAGCACCACAGGACAGGTGTATTAAAGTAAGCTTGGCAGTCTCCTTTCTATACCGGAAAAGTATTGCTGTGTGTAATGCAAATGCATGGAGTCCTCAAGCAAGAGGAAATCCATTTTACTGCATTTTTTTCTCTCAAGCTTCTCTTCTTGTCCCTTCCTCTTCTCACTGCCATACTATTTTTGCCTCCTACCGGTAGAGTAGGAGGGAGAAATTATTTTTCAATTGGTAATCTATTTGTATTTATTTTCACTCAGCAAGCTATAGTCTATCTAGCTTCATTCCACTTAGGGATATAACATTTCAAGTACTCCCACCTTTTCAAGGGCCAGGATGAGGAGAAAGAGTTAGTTTACCTGCACAGAGCTGCTGCACCTCTCCTTGAAGACAGCAGTTCAATGAAAAGATGTCATCTACCTCACTTCTACAACAGGTAGCCACAAAAGCACAACTTTCATTACAGGATCATTTTGGAAAAATACCTGAATTTCAGTAGAAAATTGACATTCTCAAACACTGCCATGAGCTGCTGCCTGCAATTATTACAGTCCGCTACAAAAATGAACATTTCCTGTAGGAACAGTCTATGTTATCTTTGTGTCTGCAGACAAGCATAGATTTCCTGAAAAACGTGCTGCTGCATTTCCATTAGGTTGCCATTTCCAAGTGCTTCTGGTGTTTCTGACAAGTTTAATGCAGCCATGAGGAAATTAACAGAATCCTCCCCTGTCCACATGCACTGTCACACACACAGCTACAACTGGGCTATGCACATTATTTTATTCTTTTTCTGAAACGTTTTCTAGATATCTTTTGTGAACAGGCGACACACAAGATCCCCTGAAAACTCCTCAGTTCAACGTCAGTTCATTTTTAGGTTGTCATAATTCAACCTTTACAATCTTATAACTGTTCAAAATTATTACTATATTTATATGCTTCAGCCACTTAGATTTCTTTATACTGGAGGAAGACAAAATTTGCAAATTCAAAAAAAAAAAGGCAAAAAATGATGAGAGTCTCCCTACCCCAACTAGGCTTGGTGAAGGCCACATTTCTTTCCCTAAGGAAAGCCCAGCACACTCCACAGTGTCACACTCATGGTGCATGCCACGTGTACAAAGTGTTAAGCTCCTGATTTTCTACTTGAATGTACGAAGTGTTAGAATCACTCCTTAGAAAGCATAGTCCATAGAGCAAACATCTAAAGCTGATACAGGGTACAGACCAGAATCTTACACATAAAAAAAAAAAAATAAAATAAATAAATAAATAAACAGACAAGAAAAAAAACACCAGAAGTCTGTAAATTCTTGTCCCAAGCCTTAGGCAATGCTTCTCTGGCTGCAAACTTGCATTTGGATATTAGCTCTCATCCTCCCCTCTCCAGCTCATCCAGAGTACTCCAGGTCCTTCCCTACACACCTGGTGCAGCTGCCACATCCCCTCTTGCCCCCTGAGGCTCACCCAGCTTCTTCCCTGCTCCTCCACCTCAAGGCTGATGCCCAGGCAGAGCAGTTTTTTAATATGAGACTTTTCTTGCACACAAAGCACTGCAGTTGTGCTGATTCCAGCACTCTGGTGCTCAGGGAGCACAAGTTTAGAGACAGAAGAACAGCAGGAAATGAAAGAGGCAAGACAGCAGAAAGCACTCTAGGGAGATGGAGCTGGAAAACCAGACCCTTGCTGCATCACCTGCAGACACCAGAAAATTCTCTTTGAAGTGCAGGGTTCATCCTGGTGCTCAGCAACCCACACACCAATCTCAACAGACTTGCACCTTCAGCCCTAACACAAACTACAAGCTAGAAACAACCCCCCAGCCTGTGCCCAACTAAGGACAGCTGCAGCGGCAGCTCAATTAAACAGTCTAGCAAGATTGGCTGCAGGTGACGATGAGCGGCCACAGGTGACGATGAGCGGCCGCAGGTGACGATGAGCAGCTGCAGGTGACGATGAGCGGCTGCAGGTGACGAGCATATAAGAGCAATGGCCGAGGGTCCTGCTGCTATTTTGCTGCTGGAGACCCTTGGGTGTGAGGGGGCTCTGCTGCAGCACCAGCCATCATGGTGAGGGATGGTGGCTAAGCTGGGGAAAGGGAAGAGGGTGACAAGGGGGGTGAGAGGGAGTAAGGAGGAGGGCTGAGGGAGTTGGGCAGAGGAGCTCTAGTAGCTTGGTCCTTCTCTTCCTTAGAGGGCTTGGGGCTTAGTGTGGTGGGAGGGCCTGAGGTGCTGCGGCCCTTCAGCAGGGGCTGCCTCAGCCATGGGGTTGTGGCTGAGGAGAAGGGAGGAAGCTTGCTGGGGGAGGGGGAGGTGGTGAGGGAGGAATTGGCCTTTTTGAGGAAGGCTTTTGGGTTCCTCCCTGCTGTATCCTTGAGAAGATGGTCAGGCTGGGGGATTATCCACTAGCCTGGCTTCCCCTGCAGTGTCCCCCTGGCAGCTGATAGCACGAGGAGGAAGAGGTAGAAAAGCAAGAGGAACAGACAGCACTTGCAAAAACTCCTGACTTCCCTTTCCCCTAAAGTTCTTCCCTGTCTGCCTGGGAAAAAGACCCAAATATGCAAGAGCATGCAAATCCCTTGCAAGCTTTGGCACAAACTTATGTGTTTTGGGTGGGAGAATCCTGGGTTCCCTGTGCTTCTGCACCCATCCTCCTTACCCACCTGGTTACGTCCTCCTTTCCCACCTGGCTGGGAACACCCCGTTCCCCTTAAACCCCTGGCACCTCTTCAAGCCTCAGGGGCTTTTTAGTGTGGAGAAGCAAAGCAGACCCCCATATTTCCTTTAAAAAAAAAAAAAGTTATCCCAATTGCTGGCAAGATCCTGTGCTTGCTCTCTGCACAACCTTGTCTGATTGTACTGTGCTGAGAGCTGCTTTGGTATTTATGTGGGGTCTGGGTAGCAAAGGGCCCCAGCCCTTGCAAATCTCTTCCTTAAGCCTCTGCAGAAAAGATTTTGGGTCTGAACACTTTGGGCTTTGTTAATGTTTTCTTGTGACTTCTTAGCAAGAGCTGTTCTGGCATTTTCTTAGTATTGAAAGTGAAATGGGGAAAAAAAATGAAAAACCTGCATGTGTAGGTTTATGTCCAAGTCATATCAGAAGTGGGCTGGTTGCTTTTTCTTTAAATTGCTTAAAAAACCAACCAAACAAAAAAATTTCCATAGTAGATTTTGATTAAATCAAGTAGTCTCAAAGTTAAGATTAAAATGTGTTTTAATGAAATGGAGCTGACATCATTCTGTACTTCAGGTGCTTTCAAGGAAGTACATGTGACAAAAAACCTTCTTTAAGGAAAAAAAAAAGCTGAGAATTTGAAAGCATCTGGAACTGGGGAAGGGGAAACTCTGGTTAAATTCTGAGTTGCCAGTTACCTTTCACCATTCTGCCTCTGTTCCCTTTTGTGGTGCTTCTGTAATAGTTAATATAAAAATAGCTATCACTGATTTTAGAGTCTCTTCTGATGGTCTCAGATTTTAATACTTCAGTTTCCATATATGCTGTATTTATATGTATTACGTACTAAAGCATGCAGGGGAACAACAGATTAAAAACTCAGTGCAGTTGTAATAGGGACTTTACTGTGATGATACTTTCTCTGTATCTTTTAAGTCTGTTTTTCATCCACTCACAAAATTGAAGACTGTGTGCTTTTATCTGTGTACCATGAACAGATTTAAGAATATGCTTCCTTTCTCATCCAAGTCTTGTGATTCACTGAAGATCTGGATAAGTAGGAAAACCTCATCCTTTCCAGGATAGGATCCTCTCCAGGAAGGAGTTGCATTGCAGAGCTCACCAAACACCATGGTTGAGACACTAATCTCTGATATTCTGTAATGTTTCTTTTTTGGCACTGAGGTAGTGCTTTTCTGTAGGGAGTATATACAAAGGTTTCTATTATATCCTTAATCACTTAATGACAAACTTGTCAACAGATAAGAGCTGTACACAGCAGGAACTAATCTTAGCAGTGTTTCACAACTCAGTTACAGTAAATCCAGCATTACATATTTTTGTCTATCTTCAAGCTTTTTCAGCTTCTTGTTCTTTGCTTTGAGAAGATTCTTGGGGGGAAAAAAAAAAAGGTTGACATTAATACAGCTAGCTAACTTGTGAGGGCCAGAGATGGAAGGATGCTGAGCCCTTTCAGACTTTTGTTGTTCAAGACCCTTGAATGACTTCTCTATAGGGTTTTTTGTTCTCAAAGTTCATGAGTGGTCTCAACCCATGTGGAGCAGTTCCTGAGAAGTGTTGTTCTATTGGCACTATGGGAACTACTTCAAAATGGGAATGTTGCTGTGGCTCAGCTTTGCTGTTGGTTCTGTTTGGACTTTATCTCTTCCCTACCTCAGTTGCAGATAAAGTTCTTCCACCCAGGAAAGTAGTGTGCTTAGCAAATGGGTGAAGAGAGTGTTCAAGCAGGCAGCTATCACCAAAGAGCTGATCAGCTATAACTTGCTGGACTGTGCAACTAGCCTGCCCACTCCCTGCCACCTCCTCCCATGGGTGCAGTCAGTGCAGAGACCCTGAGTGCGGGCTGAAAATGCAGGGTCAGGGCCAAAACAGAGTGAAATGAGATGTTGTGACAGAATGCAGATAAGATGCCTATTTGTAGGGCTAGAAGTTGGTTGTGAGGAGGTAGAAAACAGCCTGGTATCCTAGCTGGTATGTGATACAGGGTTTGCAGTAGGAGGATCAGGACATAGGACCAGGGTTATGGAGGGGAAGCTGTATAAAAGGAGAGAGGGAAAGAGGATAGCACCGCTGTCACTTGTCATTGTACAAATGGAGATAAGAATCCCCCATGCAGGCCTTGCATATTGCAATTTTTCATTCTTTCCTGCTACAGACCCTTTCTACTTATCAATCATCATGCATCTGTTTGTTGCTCATGCTAGGCACAGGTTTTACAACTTCTACTGTAAGTCAACAGTTTAATCACACCAGTGGAAAATTCACAATAGAAAAAAGTGAGTCTATGCTGTCTACACTGTTAAGTCACCTTGACTAAGTTTGAGAAAGTTGCACTTTCACAGTGTTGATTGTGGTACATAGGATACCACACAATTACCCTCTTAAGCTATTTCCTTAAAGCTGTGATGCTGGGTAAAGGCCTCTGCTATTTTTCACTGTAGTTTGAAAGGATGCATTTGCAGAGCCTGGTTTTCATGGCAAAAATGGAGTAAAATCTTCCTTTCCTCACCCTGCTCTGCTCTTGAATTTCTATAAAACATGTCACTGAAAAGATACAGATTAAAAATTCCAGAGGAGAGGAAAGAAAAAGGGATGGTGGTGTTGGAGGTAGGACACTTTTCAATCTAGATTATTTTAATAGTTGAAGTTGCAGGATGAAACAATTGTCAAATACAGGAAGACACTGGATGAGGATAATTTCATGAGGGATGTTTGGGTGTCTAGTCCTTCAACCAGTGTCGCAGCCAGGAAGATAGAAGGTAGCAACACACCTGTTCAACCAGTCAGGTTGGCTACCTTGATGGTTTAAAAATAGCTATCAAAAAGTATAATTGCTGTGCCACACATGTGCAGAACCTTCTGATTCCCTTCTCACCTCCCAGCCAGCATCCTGACTCAAGGTCTCCCATATGATCCTTTAGTACTTTGTTACTTTTATTCCTGCCCAGGCACAGAACTGGTCAAACTTAAGGTTTGCTTGTATGTAGTAATCTCATTTACGGAAATTTCTAATGACTGACACATTTAAGTTTAGCTTTTTTTTTTAAAAATTTAGTAAAATTACCATTAAAAGGAACGGTGATAATGATGTGACTTAACACTACCACAAAACAAACAAACAAAAAAACTCCTACAGTTCAAAACACAAAATAACTTCAGGAATGTTTTGGTGGAGTTGTAATCAAAGATGAAGTTTAAAAATGAAAGTACTATTTAATATGAATGTTTCAGCAAAGATCTTGCTAAGGGCTTCTGTGTAGTATTGACATAACACTTTATCTCCTATGATCCTAAGAAGATATTCTACCTTCTATGATACAATTCCTTTTTAAAAAAGTTTTTTGGTTAACCATGTATTATGACCCTGGAACCTTAGGTGATCGATAGCAGATTGGTCACAAATCCTGCTGGCTTTAAAGTGAGTGATCAACCTGTGATAAACCCACAAAAGCAATTGATAGTTAAATAAAAACTTGTTTATCTGTGTCTCTGCAAAACACAGCAGAAAAGCATGTGGGTCAGTTCTCAGTCTACTGAAAAACTGATTAGGCCAAATGGACATTTGATTTAGGGAGTGTGGATAAACCTTGTATTGTGAACCCAGAATTAAGAACACATCTTCCTCCTGCCCAGAAGGAGATGCTTTCTGTTTTTTTTTTTTTCTCTCTCTCTCTCTCTCTCCTCTTTCCCAAGACTTCCCACTCTGGTTACCTCAGTCTGTTTTTTTTTTTTTTTTTTTTTTTTTTTTTTTTTTTTTTTTTTACACCCCAAAGCTCAGTACCTGCTGCCTGGGAAAGGGTGGATCTCAACTTACTGTTGTCAGACATCAGAAAACATTAATTTACACAACTCCATATGACTCTATTTTTTTTTCTTTGCAGTGTCCTTGCACAATACTGACCTCCAATGGGCAAACTGTGTTTTACATATTACAGCCTCACAAAATAATTTGGGACTTCTGGAAGAAATCTTGTCCAACTGTCTGCTCAGCTCAGGGTCAGCTTCCATCACGTTGCTCAGGGTTTCTCAGTAGGATATTGGCTGTGTATAAGAATGGAGATGCTGCAGCCTCTCTAGGCGATGTCTCTCAGTATTTGAGTCTACTTGCTGCATTTTAATACATTTAACTGGAATTTCCTTTTTTATGAGTTGTTTTCGTTGCCTGTCATCCTGTTCATGCGCATCTATGCTGCTCAATGCCCTGAAGAGACCAATAATGATCTTTGCCTTCTCTTTTCCAGGTTGAAAATACTCAGTTCTCTGTCTCCTCTCCTATGTCATGCCCTAGCCCCTGATACTCACAATGCTCTGTTGTTGCTGTTATGTCTGCTCTCTGCCTTGCTGCTCTCTTGCCTCAGAGACAGAAATTATGGCTGCTTTCTTAAATTCATGCAAATTCAGTAGCTTTCCCAGTCTTCTGCTTGCAGGCACTGGAATCTTCAGGTTAGCAGGATACATGGAAGTGAGAAGGTGCAGGCTAATTCAGCAGGGTCCCTTTTTGTTTTGGTATCTCTTCATGGGGGCAACAGGCCATGACAGATAAAAAGCCTATTAACCTTTCTGATCTAAGGGCTGAAGTGTAGAAAGGAAAATCATATTTTCCATGTTGCTATTGCTAGAGGATTTCATGTGCAAGGTTTGTCATAGAGCAATGGCTGAACTGAAAAAGATGACTCAGTCTGGCATCTGTTAAGGGGAGAACTGCTCTGTAGATCCTCTGTTGCAGAGGATACATTTAGTGTGGAGAATAGGGCAGCTGCTGGTGGTGGTGGGGAAAAGAGTAGCAGAACAGAGAAAACCTTCACTGGTGGGCTAAATTGACTGCTCATTCTTGACAGCAAGTGCATTTTAACCTTGGCAGTTGCTTATGGAGGCTGAGAAAGATTTCACTGAAAACATATTGTGCAAGGAAAACATGCAGATCAGTGGAAGTCCTATGGTGGAGTAAGAAATGGAGACTGAGGTCCGAAAAGGGATAGTGGGGAATGTGGAAGAGACAGGAGCATTGGGAGTAGACTGCTGGGCCCATAGACTCCAAAGAGAGAAGGGATTGTCAAAAGGATTTGGAAAATAGCTGAAAGAATTACTAAAAGATAGAAAAGGTTGTGGCTAAATTATTTTTTTGAGAGACTTTGTACAGGAGAGGTATGCAAGAGCCAGGAAACACGATTTCCAAATGTTTTTCTTCTGCTTCTTCAAAGAAGAGTAAGAAAAACACTCTTTCTATGACTTGGCCGTGGAATCAAAATGTGGTATCCACCAGAGTTGAGACAGGGACCACATTATTGGGAAGGTCTTGATGCTTCTCAGAAACTGTTACACAAGTATCTGTTGAGAAGAGGTGTTTGAGGTGCATCAGCAGAAATTAAAGGGGCGTCCTGCTGTAGCTACAAATCTGAGTTGTGCAAGATCTTCTGGTCCTCCTTTCCTTCTGTGAATACAAATATGCCCCGACATCCAAAAGACGGATCCTGGGGTTCAGTAAATAATTGCTAAAAAATGTCAAATTTTATGGATCGAATTTGTCACATTTCTTAGCTATCTCATTTTTAAGCACATAAAATCAATTGTTCTCAAGAATTTTTCACATATTTTAGTGAAAGTTTTGCAAGTTAAGAGCCATTGTTCACAACTTAAGTACAAGAACACTATGAGTTTTTATTTTGTATGCTTCTGTGTAATTTTTCCACTCTTAATTTTCTCTGTACTCCAATTTTGCTTTGAAGGGTTCTCTAGATCAGCTGTTCTTTTTCTTCAATTAAGATTTATCTTCTTAAAGTTTTTCTGAAGTATTTTCTTCTTTTTTTCAGGGAGAGAGGAACCCATAAAGAATGAAGGTTCTGTTTCAGCAAAGGTATGTGCTCAGCGTTACGCGTCTGGACCTGCGTCGGGTCTACGTTTTGCCTGAGTTGTACAGTGCAGTGGTGAAGGTCAGAGGCCATCCCACACCTTTTAAACAGGCCACAGTTGCCTGTGTTCAGTGTGAATGGGCCAAGTAGAGCCATGGCTTGATGCACCTGGTTCTGACTTGCCAGTAGTTTCCTGTAATAATGCTGTTGGGCTCTCAAGCTGCTGTAGGAGTCAAGGAGTGCAGCAAGGTGTTCTCGAACACCTGGCATGTTCTGAGCACAGTGTGGGGCCAGGCTGCCAAGTTAGAGGCATCCTTGGCCATTATGTATGCACAGAAAGCAGCTCATGGAGTTTAACCTGGACAACCCACTGCCACCCGCTGTTGGGCTAGCTTTACTGTTAGAATGTTTTCTCTGATGTGTATACAGTGAGCAGAAAAGAATTTCTGGAATATTGAGGCAGATGTTCATTTGTATTTTTCGAAGTAGCTGAAAGCTTGGGGAAAAATACTTTTTAGCTCTATGTTCTTCTACTTCTGCTTTGACTTGAGATGCAGAAAATTGATCTTGGCTTACACAGACCAGCAGCATCCTGAACATTGTTATTGCCTGTTGTGTTTTGCGTAAATCCATTTGTCTTCTGTGTTCGTTTTTGCAAGACACTTGGCCCTGTTTGACTTGTGTGACTATCTGGAGTCCAGTGACCTCAGTGGTCTCTGCAGAAAAATAGAGGTGACTTCATACAGGGTACCTTGTAAAATTGGTCCTTTTAAGTGTGATTAGATCTGTGGTTATGTCTGTCGTATAATCAATTGTCATAGACTTTGGTTCTTGTGCAGAATCAATAGTACTCTCCTGAGATACAAAAGTTGGCTTTCATTCTGAACTGAAATACTTTGTGTTTTTATTTCTGATGCAGCCAGTGATGTTAAATACACCGAGATGTATAAATATTTTTAGCTGTAGATAGTGGTCAGAATACTCACCCCAATTGCAGGAAAACAACAGCTCCTTGAGAGTGCCCTAATCACCATGCAAAATGTGAATCATATTTGCTAGTGAAAATTTCATTTCTTTTTGAGTGATTTACTTTGCCTGGAGAAAAGTCAGGATTCTTCCTTTCAGAAAAAAAAGGAAATCTGTTGGCTGTTTTTAAGGACACTCACTTAGATGTGTGGAGATCTAGTTTCTGTGTGCTGCTCCCAGTGCTGCTCTAGGTGTCATTGCACTGCTTTGTGACGGTGATGCAGCAGTACTCTCCAATGGGACTGCTGAATCTAATCCCATCTCTAAGATCTTTATCTCTTATACTTTTGAATTTAATGCTTAGTCAGACTTTTTTTATCTGAAGGGTCAGTTAAAGAGGAACAGTTCATATAGTGCTGCATGTAAATCCTTTAGTGCTTTCCCTATAAGCAACATGATCAGGAAAAGAAAAACACATGATTTTATCAAATTTCTGTTCAAAACTTCTAAAAAAGAACATCTTTATTTTGTGCATCCATGAGGCCGTTGCACCATGAGGCTGATAAGCAGTTATTTTTGTGGGGGAATTATGTTTAAAACAAGTTGGAATATCACAGATTGTAGGTTCTGCATAGCTGGCCTGTGTCACTTATCCAGTCTTGCCTCTGCTCTGTGCAGAGCAATAACTGCCACTCACAGAGCTGAGCTTTTTCAGTACATGATGTGGTGTCGAATTCGATCTACCTCTGTGCGTGCTTGGGGGAGTCATGCCTTTTTCAGAGTGTTTTTTCTCCACATAACTGTGCTAATGAGTGACATGGCAAACAGATTTGGGTAATGATCCATAATCCATAATAAATAGGTTGCTACAATTTTAAAAATGTAATTCACATTGTTCCAGAGCATAGGCTGCACTAGATACTGCATCTTTAAGCACACAACTTTATACTGCTTATGGAGGGGTTTCTGTGTGCTGGAATTTGTTCAGTGCCAGCCTTCCCTGCAATGCAGAAGGAAAGACAGAGGAATTCATAGAAGCCAGGCAAAATTTTAGACCCTGGGCTAGCTGCTGCTCTTCTCCCCACCACTGAGAAAGATTATAAGAACAGAGAGGCTCAATTAGCTGGATGCTGATGTACCCCTTCACACCGAGAAGGAGAAATTCTGTTACAGAGAGGGAAGTTTCATCATTTTTTGGGTTTTGTAGAGATATTGGTCAAAGTCCTTGCCAAGCTTATTTCTGGTTTATAGGGATATGGGACTGAATAGCACTGCATTATGCCCTATGACATTTCCTTAAGGCATGAAGGGCTCTTCAGCAGTAGCTGAATAACCTCTTTGAAAAGTCTACCTCAGTGACAGAGGTGGGTGCCTAAATGATGGACATAGGTGCTGCAATAGGCACCTTTCAGGATCTAATTCAGTCTTGGTTGACATGGGAAACATTCAAAATGCCCAGAGGTAAATAGTACACAAATATCACAATAGACCACGTTAATAAATGTTTAAAGAAACAAATACCCTGTCTCTGATGTAATCTTTCTCATCTATGTCATCTTATGTGTCTGGATCTACCTAAGGTTGATCCTTGTTCTGCTTTTGTGTCTATGTACTTAGACTGTCTTCTGAAAAATAATCTGAAGGGTCATTTTGTTCATTAAAGAACAGATGGAGCAGGACACATGACTCCCTAGTGGTTTGGAGGGCGTACCTGGAAGTGCTGGGTTTCAGTCCTACCCCCAGAACTGCTGCACAATATACAGCGTAACCTGTTTTCATGAATAGAGGAGCATGCATTAAAAAATGGCTGTTTTTGTCATAAATATTTGTCCCTAGAGAGGTAATATATCTTGACCATCCTGGGAGCAGACAAGACCTTTCCGAAGATGGATATAAGACTGCAACACTGGCTCATGAATGAGTTATTGCAAAGTACCAAGTAATACTGCAATAGGTGTTTTCCTGGAATTGCCTGTGATAGGACTTTTTTTTTCCTATATTCATGTAAGGTGACACAAATGCTGGCAGTGGGAATATATTACAAATTGAGGTACATGAAAAATGTAGATTTAAGTTTATATTTTCATTTGGGATCTTTTTCTGAGATATTGGAAAGAATTAGGGATTTCTGTGCTGGAAATAAATGAGTAAACTAGGATGAACTTTTAAAATGACCTTTCTTGTTGCTTAATGTTATGCTGCTTCCTTGATATTATGCATGCGTGGGTCTTGGCAATCTTCTTACAGTAAATCTAAGAATTATCAGTTTCACTGCAAGAAGGCAGATGCAAAATGCTCTCTCAAGACCAGGAATCAACACAGCTTCTCTTGGCTTGAGGTCAAAAGTGCCTCTTCCTTTTGTAATTAACTTTAGTCTCACAGTAAGGTGCATCTACCACCAGCTATTACTGTAGTCCTCGTATTTTTTTTAAGCTGGTATTATCTCTAGTTTAAAATTGGCTACCTTTGGATTGTTGGAAATTAAATACCAAGCTCCCTGATTTTGTACTACTTTGGATCTTGGGGTTCTGCAAGATCTAGCTCTGTTCCTTCCATTTCTGTGCTCAGATAGAGCAGAGTCATCCTCAGCTGGATTATGCCCAGTCTCATGCTCAGAATGTCCACTGGCCTTTCTGAAAGAATAAATCTGTCTTCTCAAGCGCTCTCATCTCTGCCTTCTGTAAAACTGCCTGAAATCATACTTGCCTATTTTACTTCTCACTCTAAATTCTTCAGTTGCTTTGTTTTGCTGTTGTTTTTTTTTCTGACTTCTCAAACTTCTATAATATTCATTCCCGCTCCTGCAGCATCAAAGAATAAGATTTGCTGCTTTGAGGCATCTGGGTTGCTTGTGATGCTGAGATGAAAGGGCTCCTTTCCACACACTGCCATGACATTGTCAGGAGTATATGAGTATGAATTCATAGTTTGCATTACTTTGAATTGTCAATCATATTTGAATTCAGAGGAAATAAACTGGAGTTTAAAAAAGATTTGAAGAAAAATGCAGTACTGTTATTGTTGCTTACTTTCAAGCTGCATTTGGCAGCAGCAAAAATGCTGTTCCACCTATTTACATATTTACATACTACTTCCAAACAACCCCTTTGTGAAAGCAGCTAGATGTTTGAATAGTGCCAGTACAGTAACTGTGCATTTGCCTTGCTAATTTAAATGGAGAGTTTTGCAAATACAAAGGCTCCACATATATTTATTTGGGCTCCTGAATGACTAGCTGTAGATAAAATAAAGAATTTTTTAATAACAGGAACTCAGCAGGTGATAGCACAATGAGATGCTAACTTGGTGGATACATTGTGCTGCATTCAGGTCTCGGTTATGCATTTATAACTCAAGAAACTTAGGCTGAATTACTGGTGTAACTAAGCATAGTAATTTGCTTAGGAGTACTTGATACTGCATAGTGAGCATTCTTCATAATAGAAGTAAATGAAAGTTGAGTAAGAAATAGATGGTTTATAATTTAAATACTCCAGGAGTTACTTTAACCTTTTGATGACACCATTTTTTTCAGATTTGAGAAGGATTTGATCATTTCATAAAATGGAGGAAAAAAAAAAAAAAATAGCCCAAACCCTCCAAACTGTGATGTACTGTTTGTTAAATGCAAACTGTATTTGACATTCAGTCCATTTTCACATTTTTTTGTATATTTGAGGGACAAAGTTAAAACATCTCCTCACAAGAACTGTGTATTCTATAGCTTGGGTTCCTCTAAGCTTTGTGCAGCACCTTTCTTTTGTTGAGGCAAAACTGAGTTTCAAATAAGAATTCACCTTTTGCAATATTACCTGCAGGGAAAAATTACTTCACTTGAGAATCTGTACCATGATAAAAGCACACAAGCTCTTCCAGGGGTTCTAAAATACTTCCCCAGGACAAAAACATTCAGATTTCACACTTTTTGCCTGTAAAATCACTTGCATTCAAATTAGTGATTCAATATTAATAAAATGCTTATGAATTTTTATAATGCTTATAAAAAACATCTGCATATATAAAGGTTTGGAATTTTAAAGAACTGTCTGAAAAATTCTGAAGACTAGTAAAAAAATTCATTTGTCCAGAAAATTTACACATGAAAAGCATAATCTTGGTTGCTTCTTTTTAGTAACAAAGTCTTTCTGTATCAAAATTGGATAGTGCAACAACTTCCTGGAAATGTAAATAAGGTCTTATCTCATTCCAGTTTCTTACTTTGTTTCGCACTGACACAAGAGTACACAATTCATGAAGATACATAAACTAATTTCTCTACTTAGTCTTGAAATAAGCTGCTCTGTCTTAATTTTGGGAGGTAGAAACAGTCAGACACACAAACCAGCTGGGCTGACATGATGAACAAATTGAAAAGTTTCTCCATACCCTCAAAAGCAGGAAGTCAGTTGCAAGGAACTAAATTGCATGTTATTAGAAATACATTTAAAATTTCTTGGTTACATCCACTGCAGTTCTAGTACTGAATTTTATGCAGCCACATAATAAAAAGTAGATGAATAGAGCTCTGTACTTACCATAGTTTCAGCCTCTCTGTCTCTACAAGTCTGCTAAAGAGTATGTACTGTACTAGGGAGAGTCAAAAATGTTCTTTGTCCTTCACTGTGCACTTCCTTTTTTGAAAGTGTATGTGGTCTATCCAGCCTTCACAGGAAAAGATATCAGCAAAATCCTTGTTTTGCATATTATCAGAGGCCTAACAGAATTTTTAACAGCATTTGTTTGGCATACACTGCTCTACTGTGAAGGACAAATGACAGTGAATAAGGGTTCATTCATTTTATGGCCTCTAAGATGATAATGAAAAAATAGCTCTATGATGAGAGTCATATGGTTACCTTTTCACTAAACTTTGCCTGAATTAAAAAAGCAAATACGTTTCATTCTGGATTTTCATATAGTCACTGAGCATTTCTGTATTTAGGCTTTGCTATCAGCTCTACGTACCTCTCCTTGCTCAGATTTTTGTGGATGTTAATCTGAAGCCATTTTCTGCATCTAATAATGTGGACTGTATTTCTGTTTGTTAACCTCTGATTGTTCAGACCCTTATCAATATGAGTGGAAAGGTAGAATTGTTCTGGTCAAGTAGGTTATTGAATTCAAGTCATGCTATGATCAACCTTATGCACAAAGTGAAGAGAAAAAAAGGTATTTGGCCATAAATCTCACTGAGTTGGCTCTAATGAAGAGAGCTAAAAAGAGATACTTTTCAGCCAGCTGAATGAGAAGAGAGAGAGGAAGGAAAGAGGAGCTGCATGCTGGGGGAGGATTTTGGGTGTTGTCTGTATACTAAGTAAAAACTCATTTGAGTTTCCATTAAGCAAGACTGTAACAGTGGGGAACTACTATGAAGTAGTAACAGATGTAGTGCCATAGTACATATGAAGTTGTGGGGAACAAATGCAAGTGATAGTGAAATAGTGGAAAATATGATGTCTGGCACAAGCAGGACATGAGCTGCATTATGTGGTGAAATCAGGATTTCCCCATAGCCTCAGTACTACAGCACTGAATGGACTGCGGCATGACATTGCAAGCTCCAAAATATTTTCAATTAAACTTTGATTATTCAAATAAACTATATATTAACATAAGCATCAAAACCCACTACAGGTACAGTGTAGTGGTAAGAAGAAAATATATTGTTTATTTTCTAAAAGGTAGAAAGTTGCAAGGACAGCCACAGGCTTATTTGCTTAAGAATAATATTGTGCAACTCGGAACTGATTTGAAAGAACAATTTGAAATTGAGAATATCAGATATATGTAATGAAATTAACAAGTTTCATTAATGATGGATTATGTCTGAATAACTTAATATTGTTTAAAAATATTTTAACTGGCCCTTGAGGTAAAGGGTAATGAAATCTACCTAGATTTAAGCAGAGTATTTTATATAATGTCCTTTTATTAATTTTAAATGATGGAGCTGGGGAGAGGACAAAGACTGCCAGAGTAATTTCAAGGTAGATGAGGTGCTGGCTAAAGTAGAATTAGTTTAAAAGCAGAAGTGGAATTCCTGCATGTTCTTGGGATTGCTAGCAGTGTTCTCAAGGCTCAGGTCTTGGGATTGATCCCGTTTGTTACTTGCGTCAGGAACCTTGGTACATGAGCTGGACTTGTCCTGGTGTGGTGAGGCTGGATGGTACGGCTGGCTCTGGGGTGAAATCAGGTCACACGGAGAGGAGGAGAAGACTTTGTGTATTGGAGAGTAGAAAGCAAGCCAAACTTTATTAAAGCCGTAGGGGCCTTGGGAACTCCTGCTCTTTTGCTTTCTTTTGTGTTATTTGGTGTTTTCGTAAGCATTTTCAGACTCATTTGTGGTGGTCAGGAGGTGGGGAACGAAGATTCCAAGAGACTCCTCCAGACAAGGACTCCCTGATGACAAGGGATTGGTCTCATTGATCTGGTGGGTTTTGTCTTTCCTGTTTTATCCCAAATTACTCAATCCTATAGATGTTAGTTCCTAACTTTTAAAAATAATTGTATTTTCTTGGGTCTTCCATGTGGATCTCCTGCTGGAATAGCTTAGGTCAGAGTAGTGCCTTTTCTTAAATAAGGACATTGATTTACTTCTGCCTAGTTAACCTTGCTAACCTTCATTAAGCTTCTAGGAATTTTGCATATCTGAAAGTTATGCATCCTCCTCACACAACTAAATTTTCTTGCAATTGACCATCAGGTTAAAAAGTTATTGAGGCAGACTGACAAAGAGGTGCAGCAACCCTACAGTCCCCTCAGTCTTGACTGCTTGGAAGTGCTGCTGACAATGTAGTAATACAGCAGCTCCTGTATCCCTTTGGGATGGACCTCTGCTTTTGAATAAAAATCTATAATTCAAAATACAATATGAAGCTTTCGGCAAACATTTGGAGGAGTTACAACTCTAGTAAGGCTGAATGTCTTTAAGAGTATTAGTGATTCAGGGTCTTAATTAGATATAAGACAGTTGGGTGTGGATGTAAATCCACAAGGGCAATTTATGAAGAACAGTGACTCTCTTGGATTCTTTGCTAATCCTATATCATCAGTCAGCTGAAGTCACTTGGTTTTCTGATATTGACACTGGATTTCTTGAAAATGGGCTTGAAAACACCTACCACAAAGACCTGTGAGAACTTTAGATGAGGCAGCACCATTATGCTAATTGATCTTGTAATGACAGCTGCAGGCAAGTAAAAGGAGCACAGCCACTGCAGCAGTTCGCCTCCATTAAAAAGTTTATTGATGTTTTACTTTGTTTTGATTAGTGACCATTTAAGCTGCGGGTGCTTCTAAGTCCTTGTGTTTCCTTGCATTGGGTAGCTAGCTGTCCGGCAGGAACTGTGATTTGTAAAATAGCTTGGAATTCATTCTTTGTCTAAAAAAGAAGAAAGAATAGTGAAGAAGTGATAACATATAGCTACTGCAACAAAATCAGACTTTTGCATATATTGCTCAACATTTTAGGTGAATTAGTACTCATACATTAATATACAGTAATGTGCATTAATGCATATTTAATGATTGCACTGCCTCTTAAATATGGTTGTAATAACTCTTATGAAGAATTAGTTAACACATGTATTGTGATTTTTCAGAGGTCTTGAGTATGTAATTTCCACTGGCTTCAGCTAGAAGAATGAGTGCTTAACATGTCTGAAATTTTAGGAGCAAATGTTAGGTTATTTTTTTTAAGTCTTTACTATGCCACATAAGAAGAAACATACCTGAATATGTATGTCATGAGTAATTATCATGCTATTTACCGTTGTGGCTGACTATAAATGTGTGACATACTGCAGAAAAGAAGCTGCTCATGAGAATTTTAAAATAGGGACAGCTGCACTGCATCAGTCAAAGGCAAATTTGATAACCTGTTTCTAGTAGCAGGCAGCAGCCTGGGGAAGAATATACATGAACAGGGAAACACAGAAATACTTCTCCAGAATATTTCCCCATTCCCCCCCAAACTGACACTTCAGAATCTTGCAGAGCTAGTGTCACTACCTGCATGTTTTGTGAGTCTTGTGTTAATTTGTCCTGAGGTTTTTAAAATGCTTATTTTTGTTAGGTATATTGTGTGAGACCATTCTCCAGTTTTTTGCATATGCCAATACTAGTTTTATTTAATATCCTCTAGTCCTCATATTTGTCTTTTTCAGGTCACTCATGATTTTAAAGCTCTGTACTATATTTCCTCATTTTCCTTTCTTCCAACTCCTGAAATAAATTATGGAGAGAAGATTTGACAGCCTGGAGATAGGGTGCTGTTGAAAGCAGTGTGTAATTCTCCTATGCCTACTTGATTCCCTGAATGTCAGCATGTGCCCAGCTTTCTTCAGGGTGCTTCTCAAGTAGATGAGTGGATGTAGCTGGACTCTACTGAAGACAAGACAGAGCTGGCCCAGAAGACATCATCTGATATGCATCTTGGCCTTGGTGGAGGTCATTTTGCGTGGCTTACCATCACGATGTTTCAATGATGACATGCACAGGATCCTTTCCCTATCTTGCCACCTCTTTTCCTGTTGTAGTCTTGCAGGGGAAAAGGAACTTATAGTAACCCATCAAGCCTAAAACTCAAACCATTTCTCCTGGACCTGAAGATTTTCATTCTCAGCTCTGTGGGGTGTGCAAGCTTCTTGTGTCAGTCCTCAGAATACTTTTTTGTTTTTTTCCTCCCTTTGCTTTGGAGGGTTTTTATAATTCAAAATTGAAGAAAACTTCATGCTGAGAAATGTCTAATGTTGCATCTTCAATGTTGTTAGTGAAATGCCCCAAATATTGTCTGACCATTCATTTTCAACAATAATACATTAGTATGTGAGAGGTGCTGCTTACCCGTTTTTGAGCTACGTAACTATTTTGCTTCAGCACAGGGCCGTTTTTCCATGCTTTCTCCTTGGCATGGCCTGCCACCAGCATCTGGTGCAGGGTTATTGCACTCACGAGTTCGAGTGCTTTCTCCTCTCACGCAGGCAGACCAGGCACTCCAGCAGCTCCAGCCTCCATCAGTGACAACTGGCATAAAGACACCATGTTAAGATTAGTGCAGCATCTATCTGATTTCTGAGCAGTGACGGTGATATCATTAAACATATTTTTTTTTGAGGGTGGATAAGATGGACCATGGTTCAGTTCTTGTTTTCTCAGCTGTGGTGATTCTACAGATCATTGCATATTCTAGCCTACATCCCATCTGCACACGCTTCACTTTTGAAAGCTCCATGCCAGCAGCACTTCTCAGAGGTTTCAAAATTTTGTCACTCTAGGAAAGATTGTGGAGTATCGAACATTTTTGCCACTGGAACCTCAAAACTTGGCCATAGGGAATGAATTTACTGCACAGTAAATTTTTAAACAGTCAACTATGGAACTGCATTCATCTCTCCTCTCTTTTGAGGATCAATCTAGTATTAACAGAATAGGTTTGAAATGTGATTGTGTGTTAGCAAGCATGATGCTTTTGCAGGACACTGAAGACAAACAAGCTTATGTCATTGTGAGAGAGTTCTTGCTTGAACTCAGTTTACAGCCCTCGTTCTGTGCCATTATTCCACCATGCTTCAGCAGTGCTCATGTGTACTTAATTTGGGGTGTCATTCTAAGACACAGCAATGTATGCGGGACAAAGTGCCTCCTTTATAGAAAGGTCCTAGTAACTTACATTAACTGCCATACCAGTTATCCATGGAATTTGACAGCAATAGCTATAAGGGAGTACTATAACATCCTTATCTTTATACGATGGCTCATTTTGTCTGGATATTATTCATACTAATAACCACACTCATTTTAATCTGCCTGAAACATTTACTAACCTTTAATTAGTGTAGATTTGGGAATCTGACAAGCAATTCCTTTAAAGTAGCTAGAGCACATGCATGTACAGGCTCCATCCACCAGCATAACGGTGCCTCCGTTTTTGCAAGGTTGGCATTTGCATGTGCTGTATTCAGTAATGTAGTCCTCAATTGCTCTTTCCAAATTTTGTTTCTTCACATAAGCATCTCTCATCTTAACAGGAACAAGTGTGTGTATTGGAGAAGGCTGTGGAAGAGAATAGGCTATGTATAAAAGACTTTGATAGTTCTGATTCCTTTTGATATTAACATCACTAAAGTAAGTGTCTGAAGAAAAAGGCTATATCTATCAAGATAAAGAAAATACCTTAAAGTTACTGACAAACTTGGGGCCTCACCTCCATCTCATTAAAAAAAAAAAAAAAAAATCTTTAACATTGCAAGAGACCTAGCTTGGAAGAGACTTACCCGTTGCTGTATCACTACAGGAGCATCAACCAGTGACTTAGCCCACTCTATGTAATCCTCTATGTTAACTGTTTTTACTCCTCGCAGTAGCATTTCTTTAATTTTAACTGAAAAATCAATCTTCCCTCCATCAACTAAGGAAATGACATCATCAATGATGGCATCATCTTTATATTGTGCTGTAGAAAGAAAGCAGAGAGGAAAAGAAGGAAAGCTTAACACCCCTATAATTTGAAAAATAGTAGTGAAGAATACAACTTCTAGCACAACTAGTCTAGTTCTTTAAAATGAGAGGAGAAACAAGAACCCTTCACTTAGTGGTCCTGGTGGAATTCCACCTGTCTTTACTTGCAGGTGTTATGAGGGAGGAAATCTTCTATTTTGTAATTAAATCAGAAAACCCTATTCCTGAAGGTAAAAGGGTAGATCAGCATGTGATAGGTTATGTAGATCTTAGCCATTTCATAAAAAGCCATAGAAAATGAGAGTAATTCTTCTGTATTACCTGAACTGGACCAGAAAAGGGCAAGAATTAGAACAGAACAGCATTGGACAAGTTTGAAAATTGTTTTTTGCTCAAAAGCAAACCCTTCATTCCTTTTGTCTTCAGTATTTATGTGGTAAAAGGCTCATCTCCAGGCACACAAAAGAGGATGTAGGAATAAGGACAAGCAGGGGAACCCAAGCAACCTAATCAGAGGAGTTAAGTTCCCCTCCCAGTGCTGCTCTGAGTGAACCACCAGCTCTGCAGGCTGACAACAGGGGAGGCTCTAGGACCTCCTCACTGTCTAGTGGGTATGGACTAATTAAGACTATGGATAAATGGCTTGGGAGCCGAGTATCAAAGTGGCCATAAATCTGGGCTGGGTACGTGTGTTTCTAAGTGAGACAACTCAAGAAGTCAACTACTAAAGAGGCCCTAAGGTTCTGGGGCAACTGAGACCTGTTGGGGTGTGTGTGCGTGTGGCAATCAGAGACCAGAGGATCCAGGGTCAGTTACTGAATAGACTGAATGTCTAAGGCAGCTGCTGGAGAAATTTGTACGGAATACTTAAATATTTCCCACTAACAGCCCTTCACCCTGATCAGCCACAGAGGCGAATGGGATGAGGCCGTAGGTGCTAGTTGTGTTTCCATGAGTGCTGTGTTTGTCTGTGGAGTACGCAGGGGGAGTACATTGCACCTACTAGCCATACATGTTCAGCCTTGCTACTGGTAGGACAGGGGGGCATGGAGTTAGAGCAGCTTCACCTCTGCTGGACTTGTCCTTATGCAGTCACCTTTCAGATATATACAGGGAATAAAATGGTATCATCTTTCCTTAAGCAAAATGTAAGGATATACTTACATTTGTCTCTCACCTTAATCTTTTGACATTTATTATCATTAATATTAAGATTGGCATTCAATCCCTTATATGTTGCACTGGCATCTAAATGATAGCCAAGGCATTTTTTTACATCTTCTACGGTGATACCTAGAAATAATTAGGTGATTATTACAAGGACAGAAGGCTATAAAGAATGTAATTACATTATTCCTCTAGGATAAATTTCAAGGCTTTCTTCCTTCCATTTCTCTTATGTTTTCTTTTCTTCCATGTAATGAATTTGAGGATGATTGATGTGGCTGTACTGACGCAGGTGAGATATGCAGTGATTAGGAAAATGCTAAGAACCCTCCAGAAACTCATTTATATTTTTCTTTCTGCTTTAAAGTAGATATTTTGTCTTTCTTGCTCATCATTTCCTCTCTTTTATGTGCTAAATTGTTGAGTTATCTCAGCTTCTGTCTCCCAATCTCGAACAAGTTGATTTTTTTACCCATATACTTAATCAACACCATTAATCTCCTAGGTGCACTCTTTTCTTTTAAATTCCAATCCCCCTTTATTCTCTACTACATCTAGCACATCTTTTCTGTCTATTGAACTCAAGCATTTGATCTGAAGCTTTACGCTTTGTTCAGAGAGGCCTTAAGTTTGGATCTTAAAAAAAAAAAAAAAAAAAAAAAAGGCAGCACCATCTTCAGGTGTTGAAAACAATAATACTATGATCCATAAATGACATCTCTGTTCCTTCTCCTTTGGAATATTTTAAAAATTGCATGGCAATATGATTCTTAATGCTTCATGAATCAGGTATTTATTTTCTGACCAAAATCAGCTTCAGAATGATCACTTAAACCCATCACAAAACCACATGTGCCAGAACTGCACAAGGGAGGATTAAGTTACTGCTTTCCTATCTTAACCAGGGTAAGGAAAATTCCAGTCTGAATGTTAAGGTCTATAAAAACAATTCCAGCATGATCAACTATATCATGTGATTTCTGGAAAGTTCTTCAATTTATCTGTTATTTTATGTTGCTGCCATACTCAGAGTGATTGCAGCCCAAGAAGACACCAAGGGGTAAAATGAATTTAAGGTTTAGCCAGATTTATGCATTGCAGAACTCTTGTGAATCAGATCCCCACCACTAAATACTGTGAATATTTTGAATAGTTTTATTTTTTTTAAGTGACGTGCTTAAAATGCAAACTTCCAACAAAAATACTAGAAGTTAGAAAACAGATTCTCATTTCTTGAACTGATATCACTCGTACTGATGCCACTGATGGCACACACTGAACGGCGCTGTCCTCAGGAAAGCTCCACATAGATGTGAATTCCTCCTCACTATTTCTCTGTGCAACAGTGGTAACCTGTGTAGCAGAGAACACCTACCTGACTGAGACATGGCATAATCATCTAGCACATACACAAGCTCATATTTTCCTCCCACAGCTCCAGAGACCGCGTAGTGCGTTCCATAATCTTCTAGGAATTTGAAATATTCCCCCTTATCGTATTCAGCAGGCAGAAAGTTTAGATCATCAAGGAAACTGTCTGTGAGACGGACATCACGGCTTCGCATCTGGAATCTTCCCAGCTGAATCTTTCCTTTTACGTGCAGGAAGGTTTGGTTCTGAACACACCGGGGAGAAGAAAGCAGGAGGTGAGAGTGCCCCCTCGTATGCAGTACTGCAGTTCTGTTTTTCTTTAAAAAAAACTGTAGAGCTTTAAAACACTATATTCAATCTAGTATTTTGGAACAGAGACAAACTTTTTTAAATGAAATAGCAAGTTCTCTAAAACATCCTGTCCTGCCGAGGTCTAAATTTTAACTTAGGAAGGAGGAAGAAGCTTAGCTGATTTCTGTATTTTACAGTAATGCAAAGCTCTTTGTATACTAATTCCAGTAAACCTTTGTGATCTATTTGATGACAGGTTCTTGTTGCTAAATACACTATCTGTAGAAAGTGCCTTCCTGGCTTAATTTTATAACACAGAAAAATAAGACTGTGGGGCTTGCTGTACAGATAACAGAAGCTGCTATGACCTGTGCACTGAGGTCAGCTGGAGTTTTTTGCATTTGTTTATAAATAGAACAGAACCAAGTTCTCCCTTTTTGGGATCACTTCTCTGTTGTTCTCAGGCTGCCTGAATGAAGAGCATTGCTCCAATTAAAAAAAAAAAAAAAANAGAAACAGCATCATAAGATGAAAATTAGTTAGGAGAAAATCTCTTTGGGACATGTGACACATACATATTTTCTGACTTGAGTTTCATGCTCTTTATAGCCATAAATTACACTGTTGGTGATTTGATATCATAGCCTCAATTTAAGTCAATCTGCTGCATTTAAGACAGGACAGCCTGTGGAATGATAACACTTAAGGCTGTAAACAAACAAAAAGGGTTTCCTTGGGCTTCTTCCCCAAGAATCAACCCATATCAGTATTCATATTTATGTATTCAGCATTATTTTAACTAACCAGTTATAAAATTGATCTTAGTTTTCCTTTAAATCCCTTTCATGTGCTGGTCTCTGAAGAGTGGCCTGAAAAAAAAAAGGCTGACAATAAACTGGAAAGGTTGAATCACTTGAGGCATGTATATTCTGCTAAGGCTACCTCTGTACTAGTAAATAAAATGGGATAGGGTCTTTTAATTACACCTATTTTGCTTCTCCAAGCTCACCTACCTTTGGGCCTACTTACTGGATTTCTTTCTTTTCTTTCTTTCTTTTTTTTTTTTTTTTTTTATCCTGAGACTTGGTCTAATTTGTCCACTAGATCAGAGCTGCTGCATAATCAAGATGAGACTAGAGATCTCTGGCCCTTCCTAATGTCGAAGCCCCAGTGAAAATGGGGGTGGCTGCTAGTTGATAGAAACAGTAGGAACAATCAGCTAGATTTGATTAGGTTTTTAGCCACCTCTGAAATTCTAATCCTAGTACTGCCACTATTTAATTGTTGTGATTAAATACCATAAAATTAATAAGCAACTACAATATTTAGAAAGATTAATTTTGTGTTTTTTCTGACATTATGTACATTTTGCTGTTTGTAAAATCACTGCCTTAAACCTGTTTGCATGACTAAACTTACCCTTTCTGTGACGGTTTTCAGGACTGAACTTAAACTTAAATTCTTGCTGTAGTGATACTTGAAATTCCCTTGCGCAATTTCTTTGTCACTTGCGTCAGTAGGTGTGTATTTCACAGACAGATCCGCATTAAATTTTCTTTCTTTTTCTATGTAAACCTCTCGGATCATTTCTGCACGGTCATGATAGTACTCAGCTGTGAAGGTTTTGTCTGCTTTTGTCTTAGAAAAGATGATGAAAAGATTGTAAGAGTAGTTAGAAAAAGGACAGTAACAGCTGTAAAAGAAAAAATCTATGTAGCTCTTCTAAGTTGTATATTTTTATCTATGTTATCAATACAAAAAAAAATAGATGCTAATATGAACACAGCAGATAGGCATAAAGGATGGAAACCTGCATCACTTTGTATACTGGTTGCACTGTTTCTGAACAGAGTAACACAAAGAGCTGAGTTTTTCTCTAAATACTAAAGTCGTTCCACAGAAGGTATTGATGAAGCTACATGGCATTTTGAACTAGAATTTTTTTTTCACCAAAAAAAATAAAATAAAATAATTAAATAAATCCCAACCTTTACTAATCTTTTGGTTCGTCTCCTTGGAAATTTTTTCATTGAAAAAGTAAATGTTTAAAACTCAGAATAATTTGACTCAGCTAGAGAATGTGATTCAGCTGAATCATTGATTTGATTTGTGTTAGTTCTCCCAGAACCCCGTAGGGGTTTTATGTGGTTTCCTTGTGTATTCAGCCTCTCCTGAGATCCAGGCTCTGAAGACTGGCTGCATCTGTTAAGCCTCATTGCTGCCAGGAATTGTTATGGAAAAAATCCCTCACTATGTCGACAGATGATGCTGTCCAAAAGGAGATGTAATCCAAGCAGCACTCCCTAATGAAAACCTTGTCCTGCTGGCCTTTCCTTAGATGACTTGTGTGTCTCCTGTGTGCACACACTGTACTGTGTGTCCCACCGTGAGGACACCCAGGTCATTCACAGACTGTGCCCAGTTGCTTGGAATGTGGCTTGGAGTGGGGGATGTTTGGTGGAAGCCAAAGGGTCTGTGTAAAGAACGATGATTTCAAAAGTGTCATCGCCCGTGCTTTGAGTTTCTACAGTATTTGGGCAGTCAAGCAGCAAAATTTTGTTTTGTTTTCCAAAACACCTGAGCAGCCAGCCTATGAAAATTGGATTTGGTCACTGCATCACATGTTGAATATTCAAAACCACAACTCCATGGGGAAAAAAAAATAGCCAAAAAGCTGCACCCTATGGAAGCACTTAAATTTAGTTTGATAAAACTACTAAAGAATCTCCCAAAGATTTATAAAGATGAAATAAGTCATAATGTTTCAGAAAAATCTCACTTGCCACTCCCATCAGAAACTGCCTTTATGACAGATTTATTTTAAATATTTTATTTTTAATTATCTACTCTTTTCCCTAGAAGCACCTTTTAATGCCAAAAACTATAGCCCAGTTTGGAGTATTCATCAGATATAACTAACAGCAAGCCCACTTCTCCTCTTTCCCTCCCCACCTTCAATTCTCTTTTAATGATTTCTGCTTTTGCAAGCTATGAAGAAATGCCATAAATGTTTAGTTTTTGGTATTGGCATAAATTGTTTCTTATCACACTAACAAATGAAAATGAATGCAAATACAGTCCTTTTTCCCCCAAACCTCATCTGAACCAGCTCAGGGGGTTCAAAAACACACAGAACACTATAAGGACAATGTTTCAGTGAGTGGTCAGACTCAGCATGTAACCCTGTCAACATAATTTATATATGTCAACAGTTTCCTTACATTTAAGGAATAATAGTCTCCGGATCATTCTCAGAATGCAACAAGAAACAAGATTTATATAATCGCATTACATAATTATAAACATTCTAGAAAGCAACTTTCATTTACCATGTGCAAATGCAGCATCAGATGCAAGGGAGACTTGTTTGGAGCAACTGAGTCTAATTGCTAATGTAAAAGGTATAACCCGACCTGTTGCCCTCTGGACTTTATTAAAACCAAAGAGCTTTTTCCGCCCGGCTCAAGAGACACGGGGGTCTCCCAGGAGGCGGCCAGGACTGAGCTTACGCGGCTGGCACGGCAGGACTTACGTCGTAGATGAGCGCGCCGACGTTCCAGGGCTTGCGGTAGTAGGTGCGCGTGTTGCCGTCGCGCACGCGCTCGCACAGGCCGTTGAAAAAGTCGTTGTCGAACGGGCTGGCCAGGGGCTTCATCCCTAAAATATTGATCCTAGGGCAGAAACACACAAGACGGGCTGCACTTCATAAAAGCAGGTGGAAACCATTTTCCACCATTTCTTTTTAAACAATGTATTTTTGGGGAGTCATTCCTAGGTTTAAAACAGCTACTTTATTTATTTTTTTCATGACTCATATTAGTGTGTTGCTGATAGGAACTTTAATAGCAAATATACATTAGTCCCCTCAGTGCTGTAGAAGGAGGGTGCAGCCCCTCCTGGCTTTGCTCTCTCCTTCCAGGCAGTGACCTGCTGCACTAACAGAGTCTCCTGGGGCAGGGCAGAGGAAGTTTGCATTGCAATAAATCCAGAGAAGAGGGCACATTGTTTCCATAGCTCTATCTGCCTATGTACCTATGCACAGGAGATACTTCTAAAACAACTTCACTGTGTGGAATTCCTTTTTTTTTTTTTTTTTTTTTTCTCTTAGCTTTTGCCTTTCCACATCTGTTTTATACATTGAGACCTTTCCAGAAGCCACAATATTTGTCTCATACATGTTCATCTTTCTAATGGGGTATAGAAAATGGCTAGCAGTTCACCAAAGCTGTCAGCATCACAACTGCATGCCTATACAGCATTTTCTCATGAGAAACTAAAGTAATAAATTATAATAGACATAATAAAGCAGCTACTTCTAAAAATGCTTATAGATTTGGCTCACTTCCATATGTTACAAAGGCAGCATTTTGCCCCTTGCAGTAGTATCAAAATGAAATGGAAGATGTACTCTCTAAATTAAACACAAGGTGGTGCTGTGATATATTTTTATTTTAGTCTGTTGCAGTTTGGATAGCTACCTTATTATTCAATTTGTAGATATGCTGTGTGTGCGCTACTTTTGCCTTATTTAAAGCAAGAGAGATCCATCAGAGTCGGAGAGCAGAAAAATGACTTTTCGGTTTAGATTAATGAGAAAGCTCCTGTGAACAGCAAATATCTGGGGAGGTAAAGGATTCAGTGCTGAAAAAACATTGCAGGCAGCAAAGCAGCCTGTCCTGTAAAATAATCAAGATGCATTTTCTCTCTCTTCGATATGCTTGTTAGTGAAATCACTGGGAATAGCTAATTCTTTACAACACTTGAAGAAAGGGTGGAAATATAAAGATTATATATAGATTACATAAATATATATATATAAATATAAAGATTATACATGGATTATATATAAGTATTCTTTGCTTAAGCAGGTAGCTGTAATTTCTATATATACGTTAATTATTAACATAATGAATTATTTAGTGTCTGTGGTCTGGATAGGTATTTAATCATCGCAGTCTGCATAAAGCCATAGGTAGGTATTCTTCCAAAGTCACATAGCGTTTCTGAGAACCCCGGCCAGGCCCCACGTGGGGCAATGGCAGCTGGTCCAGCGCAGCGCGCTGAGCCGGCCTGGGCCGCCGCGGCCGGGCGCCGGCGGGAGGCTCCTTCGCTACGCACCCTTGCCCCGCCGTCCTGCCCATTTCTGACACGTCGATGTCGTGATTACGGCACGGCGACCGCGGCTCTGACTCACAGGCGTCCTCATCAGAAAAGTCTCCGCAGTCGTTGTCGACGTTACACACAAGACGTTGCTTGATACAGCGACCTAAGCAAAGAGAAAAGCAGTGAATGAATCCATTTTGTTTCCTAAGATGCACCTTCCCTCTTCTCCCCTCTGGTCCTCCAACTATTCCTTAATAAGATCTGCCTCTTATTTTCCTTATTGTCACAAGGAAATGGAATCCTACACCCAGCACACTGCAGCAAACAAAGACCATGAAATTTGCTTATTAGCTTACTGGGATAGCTAAGAACACTAAGTGACAGGAGAACGGCTGTCATTTGCAGGAAGTTATTACTTCCTTGGACTTTTTCTATATTCATCTTTGATTATTAGATTTTAAAAATTTTATTATGTGAGTACAGGAAAATATCAACAAAGAATTATTCCTGAGATGTTTAATTTGTTGCTATTGGGAGGGCATGAACTATAGTGAATTGTGTTCTAAAGCAGCAGTGAGGTTACTAACATTGAGATTAGGTAGGGTTTCACTATAGGTTTTGCAAAGACTGGTCTTCTCTACATGATTTGAAGATTTGGAGTCAATTTAGCCCTGGCATAATAAAAAGACACTTGCTCCTATCAGTTACCTTGCCTACAGAGTGAGTGCCACAGAACAGCTTTGAACTACTATTCAATCATAAACTTTATAATTTTTCTTTCTCTACTTGGACTTTATAGTATTTGAGATACAGCTAATATTGGCAATGGCTTGGGACACAAAATCCACCTGACATCTTTCCTTTTCAGAACAATTTTATTACCATTAACATTTCCTTATTCATTTTGATTTGTGATGAGTCTTGAAGATTACACTAATTCATATGCATGTATGGTTCTACAAATTTATATTTTACTTGGGAGCTGGAGGCATTCTGATCTCCCGCAGACATGTACAGAACTGCTGTGGTCTCTTAATCCTCCCTAACCCATTTCGTCAAAATTCTTTCAGCTCTGTTTTTTCCCCACTGATTTTTTGTTAAATGTGGGGGTATTGTTCCTGGTGGGATGAAAGAAAGGAAACTCATAGTAAGCCAGCTTTCCCCACCCCCCCAAAAAAAAAAAAAAAAAAAAAAACAAAGCACTGAACTTACATAAACCTCTCTGTTAATGCTTATTGACTTCAATGGATATTGACTGAGCTTCTTCACAGAACTAGGTAAAAAGCGGTTTGCTGAGTTACTGCACAACTCATTATGGTGTGAAAACAAAACCTACCAGAGCTGCATTGAAAGTCAGTACCACAGTCTGGTTCTGGTCCTTCAGGACAGACTTGGCTGGTTTTACAGCTCTGTGAATCTCTCAAAGTCTCCAGACATGATTTTCCACCAAACTGTCCAAATTTCTCAATACTTCTGGAGCGAAACTTGAAAGATAAGTAACAGAATTAACATTTCTTGGAGAGAGGAGAAAAAAAAAACAGCCAGAACTAAGGCATGTCCAGCTGAACTTTGAACTTCCCAGAACAAAGGATCTTTGGTGAGATTTTTGGTTGAGAAATAAATACTTGTACAGTAACATTTAATTAATGCCTGTTTTAGCAAGCATACAGAGATGCTTATTTTTCACTATTTTGTTTACAAGAAATCCAAGGAGGAAGTTACATCATATTTTATATGCTTTCAAATCTGTTCTTAGAAAAAGGTAATTCTAGCCTATTAATTTCATATAGATTGCATACATTTTGATGAATATACAATAATTTGTAAATCTGCCTCTGGAAGTCACTGTAACTTTATTTGCCACCAGTAGCGCAAGCTACTCTTGAGGTACCAGGAATTAGTAGAGATTTTAGGTCTTGGAATTCTTGCAACTTAACGTAGCAAAATGATTGTATAGTCAACAAGAAACTGTCTTGCATGTTTTTGAACTTTCATATGAAGAACTACCTTGAGAAAGCAAAAATGCAATTTTGACAATTTTTTTTTTTAAAGAGGAAAAGTTATTAAAAATTTTCTTAACAGAACCATCCCCACAGCAGGGGAAAGAAAAAAAAATACAAAGGAGTCTTTCTATCAACAAAACCATTTGAATACTTGACCAGTTTTGTACACTGGGCGCAGCCTTCCCTTACTACTAAAGCTTCAGGTAGCAATCACTCAAACGCTTACGAGTGTCACCAAACGGCGCACGTACCCTGAGGGCTGCAAGCTGCTACTCCCCCCAGCCCGGCGGCTCCGTCTTACCCTCTGCTGCGCGCACGGGTCGCAGGGCCCCCACGCGCTCCAGCCGCCCAGCTTACAGTCGGTTGGGGCTGGAGCATCCGGCTCTCTCCTCGCCCTGCGGAAAGCTTCCCGGGAAGAGCTGTCAGACAAGACGTTGCAAGAGGGTGCTGGGCAGTACCCTGAAACCCTGCCTGTGGTTGCGCTCAAACCACAGGCCAATGTTTCGGGAGCCTCTTCAAGCTGCTTGCTGGCTTCACTTTTGTAGCGACATGGGGTACTTAGAGGTTTTTAAACTCTCTCATGCTGGTTTAAAATTCAATTTTATTGGAAAAAAAAAAACAACTCAAAAATTAATTGGGGTCTGACCTGCCTGCTTTGCTCTCCAATTTTTTTTTTTTTTTTTTTTGCCTAACATGGAATATTCACTCACTGCCTGCTCATCATTTCTGCACGCCCCAGGTTAATGCCAGGCTCTCTGCTCTGCAGCAGGAACTTCTGAGCCCAGCATGCTGGTAAATCTGCAGCTCCCCTTGGCTGATGCATGCATTTTTTTTTTAATTTTTTTTTCCCCCTCCTCTCCAGGCAGAGCTTTGCCCTGCACTCCTTGACCCCCTTCCCTTATACAAACATGCCAGGTGACCAAATAAATGTAACTCAATTCCACGAAATTGAGAAATCTGCAGTTTGGACAAAGAGGATACACCAGTCTGTTCAGCCTTCTATTGCCATTTATTGTGCATTAATGCTACATACTGACTAAGATGGCGTGGAGACACTAAGTTGACCTGTCGCACAGTTACTGTGCGACCCTTGGCAGGCCCCGCTCACGCTGCCGGGCTCCCGGGCCGTAGGCGCTGTGCTGAACGGGCACAGCCACTGCTGCTGGGAGCCTCGCAGCACGCTCAGCCCCTGCCCTGCCTGCTGCTTCCAGGCTGCTCTCCTGCCAGAGGATAAGCTAGGACAGCCTAGGGGCTGTGGCGAGACAAGCCTCCCAAAGCTGCCAAAGTCGATGCTGGTAGGGAAGCGTGCAACTTGGCTGTGTGCAAAACACCAGCCAGGGCGGTGGGTGGCCCGTGATCCAAATCTGACAGAGATAAGCGCAGTTTAAAGAGGAAGAGAGGTGAGAGCAGTTTAGGTACTAAAGAATGTCACTGACAAGAGTAGCTGGGAGGAAGAACATCAGGGACAAAATACCTGCTCTGCTAACCCTGACTTGGGACTTCTGGGGGAGGGAACAGTGCTCTTTGAAGGGGAAGGAGGAGAGAGAAAAAAAAAAAAAAAAACACCACCACACATTTTGGCATCAAATTCCGCATAGAATTCCTTGTACTTTGTCCAGGACCGCACATGTTCCTGCTACCCACTTTGGCAGTGATAACAGAACCATTTTGTCCATCTGTTACCAAGCAGGACATGAAAAACGTTGATAGTCAGCACCAGTGAGCAGAGAAGGCAGAGCTCTTTCAGGAGACACCCTGGTATCATGTGAAGGCACCTCTATAAGCTGCAACTGTTGGTGCCATGACACAGCAGCACAGCCAGTGGTAGGATATGTACTCCAGCAGCTAGCCCATGTAATAATCATGTCTGACTATGTTCCTTCCAGCTAATTAGTTAGATCGAACTAAAGCTTTCTAAATGTTCAAGCACTAAGAATTATCCAACACCAGGATGAAAAGATTAAGTATTATGGCTCCGAAAACTCTTGTACCGCCTCCGTTTGGGTACTTCAGATACTGCCAAAAGCCATCCTTGGCCCTAGACCCCCGCACACAAAACAGCATTTGGCTGTCCAGACAACATTCACACATGATCATGTTTTGTTCATAACAGTTCAAGCCTTAAAGCAGAGGCATCCAAGCTTACTCTTAGCTGCAAACAGCTATTAGAGGATCCTTGCACCTTCCTACTTCATTCAGTACTGGTGATTCTCAGAAGTGAGAGACAGACTAGGTAGATACATGTCAGGTAGTGCAGCTCTTCCTGTGTTTTTATATTGCCTAAAGCAGCTCTTCCTGTGTTTTTATATTGCCTAAAGCCCTGGTTTCTCCTAAAGATACTAGAGTAGGGGGAGGAAGAAGCATAGGAGAAGGAAGGAGAGTTATCTGACTCAGAAATTAGAGAGAGGGGTAGGCTAGGAGACTTGACATATTAGTGTAACTACCATCAGCAGAAAACCAAGCACCTTCAGAAAGGCATGAGGCAGACAGGTTATACCTTCACACTCCACACACAATAGAAAACCTCTGCTTGAGCTCCACCTTCCCGCTGCAAGATGCTCAGGCAGCTGTAAGCCCCTTTTGTTGTGTCCCATGCCTGTACACGGCCCATTTGGTTCCTCTTGAAAGAGAGGAAGACCTTTCCCTTTTAGTTACATATACAAACAGATTAGCCATGGAAGTGTTTGGATTTAGATTGATGCTCCATATTGGAGAAATATTATATCATAGAGATCTGCAAAAGACCAAGGACACTTACCTTCTACTTTCACCCAGAAGTGAGGCAGCTGCTTCTAAAATGCAGAGTGCAGATATAAGCTGCAAAATAGCATGCATGCTTCTCATCTTGCAGCTGAGTAGTGAAGAATTGTCAGAACTGAATCTGAAACTTCTTTATTTGTTCCTTTTGTTATTTATTACCAAGAGAACAAACAAAGTAGTACTTGCAAACAACAAAAAAATCCCAACCAGTTACTGGCAGAACTGACTTACGGTAAGTGCTCTAGAGTTCACTTTTTTTTCCCCTCTATGAAGACTGGTAAATGTATAAAATACTCTCAACTCTTTATTTACTAGCATCTTTAAAAGCAGAGGAAAAAAAAAATCTATGCAGTTAGAAGACAGTTAACTGGCTCATAAAAGCTGTTAGTGCAGTGACTTGCATGAGGAACTAATAGTCCATAATTGTTTTTAAGAACAGATTCAGGTTCTAACATGTTTAGAATCTTCCTGGGGAGCTGTGAAGAAGCCCATATGAGAGAACAGCACATAGTTTTTGGGTTTTTGAAGGAGCTTAAAACTCTGCTAGCTTTCACTATCACCAAAATCTAAACCACAGGATAGCTTCTTAGAAAGCATTCTTGTTCAGCAGTTTGTTACAACCCAGACTTAAAGAATCATGTGTTGGACAGTCACAGGACAGAAGTAACTCATGAATAAGCTTCTGTTTAAGAGTTAAGTATCTTGACGCAAGCTTAAGATGATCATGCAATATCTCTATTTCATATATTTCACAGCTGTGAGTAAATCCAATAAACTTTTGATTCTGTCACACTCACCTTTAAGTAGATGAGGGCAGACTATTTCCTAACCCTTAAACTCAGGATATTTTCATTTAGAAGAATGCAAAAAATTATGCATTGTCAATCTCAAGGAATTCAGTTGTACTAAGCTCCTACATTGAACAAGAGTCCAAGATAGTTATACAGACACTTGAAGCAGTTATGAATACACTATACTATTACACATATTGCTATGTGTAATTAATAGTTTGTGGTTCTTTGAGAGTTTTTTTTTTTTTTTTTTTTAAAAAAGTGAACATGCCTTCAAACCAAGGTAGCAGACCAGCAAGCATCTTTGACCAGCTTTTAAGAGGTCTTTCTGACCCAACTCAGTTGTGCGAGAGTTGTTTTAAGCTAGGTGGTCAGAACAACAATGACTAAGTAGTCATGGTATCACTGTTAGCCTTAGCTTGGCTAGCCAGGTACTCATTTAGATGCTTAGCTCAGATGCTTTTGTGTTCTAGTCTTATATGGCAAATTAAGAGTTTTACATTTGTCTCCAGTACTAGAGTGTAGTCTAACAGAGTAGGTTTAATGACTAAGAATTAATCCATCTTCATTAAAAGAAACTAGAAATTTTGTTCTGAGCAAGCTAGGTA
>VZSV01000003.1:4667287-4689307 GCA_013398735.1 Nothocercus julius
CCTTGTATCAATTACCTCTTACAAGCAGTTAGAATAGTTAACACCAAATGGGAAGAATGAAGTGGTCTAAGTTTATGAAAACATGTGCTGGCTTTCAGCCTTGCAGAAGAGGATAAGAAGAGATCTTTAGCCTCAGATGTAATAACTAACTCAACCTGCCCATGGGCTAATGAAACAAACTAGTAACAGCTTGCTTTATGTAGAGTTGAGGCAGCCTACAAGGCTACTCAGACTTACCCAAGAAGTTATAGCATGGTCTTAAGCTTTGCCATAAAACAGCCATAGTAAAGAGCAAGACAGAAATGATTCTTAGCAGGCTCTGAACAAATGCCAGCTAGGCCACAGGGTTGAGTTTTGCAGGACAGAATCAACAGCCACACTAACATTCATTTGCTATGAAGAGTTGCTTCTTTTTAATGTCATTAAGTAACATCATTTGAGATATGACAGTTTATAACAGTGTAACATCCATAAGTTTCTGCATTTCCAGTTTGGGACAAATAATTCATAGCTTTTTTGCATTACAGAAAGTGCAAGAGAGGTTTATATACACAAGACAAATTGCATGACTGGCTGAATTGGGTACTAAGGCTGTCTTCAAGTTGATTTTTATAGCTCTCCAGTTCAGCTTAGGCATTTAACAATACTATTTCAAGTTTACACTTAGTATGAACAGAAAGACTCACACATCAGCCATCACCACCGGCCAAGAAAATAGCTGGTACAGTTGGTTATAAACCAACTGATTTAAAGGTCTGTTAGTAGAGGTTTGCTAGAAAAGGCACTGCTTTCAAAGGAATGGAAAACTATCTCACATTGAAGGCACAGAAGTGATTTATCTATTCACAAGGAATCTAGACATGGAGTGAAGCCATGATTGTTTTCTAACGTACTGGAAACACGCCACACTACCTAGTGTGACAACTCAAACTGAGCAGTGTCAGGGACATTCACTGAAGTATAAGCAAGAAGCCTATCTGCTTGTTCCACTTGCCTGCCAAGCCACCTTAAGAAAAAAAAATCTGAGTAGATTTCCCTCCCTGACAAAAAAAAATAAAATAAAACAAGCCATATTAGCACCAATACAATGTTTAGTGTCCATGACTACCTGGAGGCTCTGCAAAATGCATGTCAGCTTACCCAACTCTATGGCATAGACCTCCAGTACCCTCACAGAGCTCTGGTATGGGCAAGTTTGCTCAGTTCCACAGCCCCCTGGCTTAGGCACTTTGTTACACACTTATGGCAGACTGCTAGCTTTATCATTTGGTGAGTAGGCAAGTATTAGATTTTTTCCCTACTACACAGTTTACCTCCATGTGGCTCAGAGACAAAGTCATATGTCCAGTCACCAACTATAAGTGAGTAGTGTCCACTTAACTTTACAACTAGCTGCTGCTGTGGTAACATGCACTGACCTAGTTGTTGAAGATGTGGAGTTTTAGCTACTAATTCAATTCCCTCATGTGAACATAGCATTTCTTCCCCAGGTACATTCAGTTCCTATAGTATAGGACAGTAAGTGCTACAGAAACAGGAATTGAGGTGACCATATTTAAGACAGCATGACTTAGTGTTGCTAAGCACTTCCATGGAAGACTGCCAAGACCAAAGTAAAATTACCATCCACCAATCTGAACTGGGGTGCGCAGCATGAGTCCAACTTCCCACTTGCTTTGCCCTGAATCTTCTTCACAGCATGTTCTTTGAGGGTTCATTTTTCAATCCACCTGGACGTATTTTAGATTACAGACACCGTGGAATGGCAGCAAGAGTGGCAGACAGCAAAATGAAACAAGTAGAAAAGTCATGTTGAGAAGAGATCCAGTTATTCCGTTTGTCCTTTTCTGGTTATGCCTAGTATGGTGAAATGGACTTAAGTTAGGATGGTTAAAAGTAGTAGTTTTACTGCTTAAACAAGCTTAGAGCTTTTACGAGAAAAAAAAAATAAGGTGATAGAGACCAACACTTAGTTTCTATTAGAAGCTAGACAGTATTTCAGAGAAAAAACCCACACACATAGAAACATGGAATAGGATTGCTAGTTCAGCAATTCGTGTTCTCTGGTCAATGTTAAAAGACAACCACATACACGGAAACTGTACCTCCTTCCCTCCCTCCCCCCAAAACCACAAACCAACCAAAACACACACCTTTCAGACCTGCATTAGTCTCTAATAACAAATACACTCATAACTACACTTATGGTTTTACTCTCATGTGGAATATAAAGCCTGAATATTTAGGAGATAGCTGTGTGGTGCACTGTGTGCTAATACTGTGCTTAAGGAAACACCTGAAGGTATTTAGGTCAGCACTTTTGAGTTTTGCAGCACATTTACTCATTAACTTTTCTCAGTGAAAGTAAATCTAAACCTCTTCTGGTCTTGAAATCTAAATTCACAGAATATCAAGATCCTTATTTCTAAGAAAGGGACATTGATTAGGTTTACCTAGAAAGAAGCCTTTACAAGTTTTAGTAGACATTCTAGCAGAGAGTTCTTTTAGAAGCCAGGCAAGTGCTTGCAGTACTTCAAAGGGGCCTAAGCCAGCATCATCTTCTACACAGCTCTTTGTCCTTTGAACTTGGTTTGGAAAGCTTCTAGCAAAGTAGGTTATATATTAGTGGAAGACTTACCTGATCTATGCAAAGGGGTTGCCAAAAGGATCACCAAATGGACCAGAAGGCGGTTTCTGAGATTCCTTCTAAGAGACAGACCATAGCTAGTTAGCAGATTTTCAGGTTTCAGCAGGTTTACTCTAGAGAACTATATCAGCTAGTTCCTGTTCCAAACACTCTGGAGTGTTCAATATGTAAGCACCAAACATACCACTCTGATATGAGAAAAAGCTGTCTAAAGCCATGTTATGTATTAGTCTGAGGCAAGGTATCTGTTAGGAAGGCCTGCACACTTAATGAACACTCATTTGGAGTGGAGCCAGTATCATCATAGTGAGATCTTTTAGCCAACTGCTGAATGCTGACTTAAGATATTCTGGAACTGCTCCAGAGTTTCCATTCAAGGCTTCAAATACTGTGTCCTAGACTGAGTGATGTGGTTAAGCCACTTCCTCCTCTGGAAGATAGGAAGCATAGGAGCCTCCCAATTGATGAATGAGTGCTCTGTATCTGCACAGAGTCTACTCTGCAGAGCTAGACCCAGCCCAGGTACACCTCCTGCAGTCATGTCATTTTGCAGTAGCTCACAATGCAGGAGTGAGGGACTCCCCAGTACTGCCTCCCAGCTCAGGACACTGGTTACAAATCCAAAGTGAGGGGAATTATCCTTTGTTAACTTTCTTGCAAGTAATGCCCTACTACACTGGGTATTAGCCTCATATGCAGAGTGTTTTGTTCTCTGGCTTCTAAAGCTAGAGCAGACTGGCCCTCAAATACAGGCGTCCCTACCACAGGAGGAAAACATGCTTTTATTACTTACAGTAGAGGTGGTGAAAAGGTCTGTTTTAGGCTGACTTTCAAACAGGCCGTCAGCTGGCAGAGCGCTCTGTCGAGGAACAGGCTTTGGAGGTTCTACGTAGAGGAGACATACTGCTGCATTACTGAACCTTTCAGACATGCACTCAGCTCTGTCTGTATAGCAACCCCAGCTAGTCTAGTACACAGTACTTCTAAATAGGCCAGTAATTTTATGTCCTGCCTTCACTTCAGTGCATTTACTCTAGACAGGACCTAGTTTACTTGTGTGGTCTAATGAAAAAGTTCAGTCACTAGGTGTCAGTGTTTGGCCACTGCTACAGGTTATGTTTTTCAAAAAAAGTTATTAGGGGAGACAATCGTTGAATCCACCATTTCAGTAGTCAGGAAATCATTTTAGCTCTATCTGATAAAGGATAGTGGCCAGCCTCCCCACTCGCTGTACAGCTATACTAGCAGAAGAGATTTTGGCAGACAATTGCTAGCTTCCAAGTCATCGTGATGTGTGCTATCTTAAGGAATGTCTACTTTACCTGAAAGGCTTTGCTGCTCCCCTCTCCTTGCTGGTACTGCAGG
This sequence comes from Nothocercus julius, assembly GCA_013398735.1. NCBI lineage: Eukaryota > Metazoa > Chordata > Aves > Tinamiformes > Tinamidae > Nothocercus > Nothocercus julius. Next base: position 4,671,300 of record VZSV01000003.1, read on the forward strand.
TGGCTTTGTCAGCTGGAAGTCTTTGAACATTTCCTTGACATCCTTCATTTCTCTATCACCAAGTGGATCCAAAGCAATAAAGGCATCACTCTCTTTCTTGGATAGCTCCTTCTGAGGTGCAGTTCTAGGTGGTGGCTGAGGTGGGGTAGCAGTTGTAGACATGGAAGGCAGTACAGATGGTGTCTGAGCAGGTAGTGTTGAAGGTGGGAATACACTACTCTGGAATGGATTTACAGCATTGGATGGCTGTGCCCATGAAGCAGATGGAACTTGTGCTGGCTGTGCCCACAGACCAGAGGACTGAGAGGGTGCTGGACCAAAAGATGCTGGTTGGTTCCAGCTTGGCACTGCTTGAGTACCAAAGGAAAGTGGTTGAGTAAATCCTGTAGGCTGAGCAGGCATCATAGATCCAGGAAAGACAGGTGCAGCCTGAGTGAAGGCAGAGGTCTGTGCACTCCAGGGTGAAGAAGTTACTGGTAAGCCACCTGGGAGGGAGATTGTTACACAGTGCTCAGCAACTTGAAAACTCTAAGCAAAAGAGCACTGATTCCACTGAGGGTACCAGCAAAATGTTTTGCATATGCTCTTTGCAAAAATTTGTTGCTTAGCCTTTAAAATGAAGGCATTTGGCTGGGGGCAGAGAAGGGAGACATCTACCTTCTACTCAGCTCTTTCGGTCCTTGGTGGACCTGAGATTGTTAGACAAGCAATAAGAACATATTTAGTCTTGGAAGCATCTACTGTACAATTGCTGCCAGCCAGGTCAATAAGACTAAAGCTATAAAACCATAGTGATGTTACCCTGGTTTTACAAGTTTCTCCTGGCACACCTGATGCAAGCTGTCCTTGCAGCAAGCTGTCCTTGAAGTCTAAGCCAGAAAAACCCAGTTCAGAGGGCAGAATTTAGGGTTCTACTTGCAGAATTTGCAGTCTAATATAGACAGAAAAAGCATATGAACTTAGTAGTGTACATGAAGGGAACTAGAACCACCACATTGGTATCAATGGATGTGTTAGACTGGAGCAAGAGTTTCCCTTTGTGAACTAACCTAGGCCAGCCAGTGGAGGTGCTGTGGTAGGACTTGCTTTGAAGAGGTCCAGTGGATTAGTTGGCACAGGTCCTGGCTGAGTCACTGAAGTCAAACCAAGGTTCTCTGCAGTTGGTGCAAACAAATCTGAACTAAACAAGTCACTTGATGCAGTCTGAAAAGTAAGGAGGCAAAAGTAAGGAGGCTGTTATGAGAAAACTTGTCCAAGTATTGGCTTGAAAGATCAAGACTCTAGTCTGAAACTACACAAGTTTTTGTAACAGCTACTGCAGAGCAGCAGCTTCAGTGTATTCTGCTAGGGCTCACATACAGAAGTCTCAAATCTCACTATTCAGTTTGAGCATATATAATACTCATTTAATACTACGTATCAATTGAGTATCATCTACCATCAACTTGCAGTTACTGTCAAAGAGTAAGACTTAATCAAATCACTTGCTAGACTAATGACACCCATACAAGCTCATTCTGCAATAGCCCCTGGAGAGAAAAAGCTACAATATTTGAAATTACTCCAAATATGGTACATACCAGTTGTATCATGGATAATAACCAGGTTTTGCACTGTTTAAGTACAGCAGAAACACAGCTGACCTGGATCCACCTCTTCCACCTAGCCAGCCAAGTGAAGTTTGCCTTCAGGAGGCAAATGCTGTCAAACTACATAGGTTTCAGTTAACTGGTACTAGCATTCCTCATTGCTGAGGAACTACAGGAGGACAGGCACACAGCTATTGCAAGAAGTTCTGGCATTACATCAAGTATCAGCATACATTGCAGCATACTTACCAGACCTTTACAGAAGTATGGCAGCATTAAAGAAAAGAGTACACATAATTTAGTGATCATAGCTACTATAAAGCATTCTTGAAAGTGAGGAGATGTCATGACTGCAGAGAGGTTAGAGGAAGCATGGTGGGTAGAAAAGTAGGAGCTGCATTGTGAAGCTGCTTAGCCAGTTATGCAGTAGGGAGAAAGGAAAGCTTCCTTCACCCAGCTTCTCTAAGAGCATGCATTTCACCAGTAATTACTTGAACTTTGTTCACCTTGACAGACCTCCTTCCTCTTCCTGGCTTGGTACTTTGTGGTGGTGGGCTAATTGTTATAGACTCATGTGACATGAGCTGGATATTGCTTTCTGAATCCAGCTTTACTCCATTCTGCAGAGATACTCCTTTGGAAGGCCCTTCCACAAACAGGTTTGGTGGGGCTTTAAGAAAGCCATTCTGTTCTCTCTCTGGTACCCCATTTGGGATTCTTGCTGCAGGCGGCTTACTCTCAAATGGCCACTGGCTTGTGAGTGCTTCTCGTTTGCCAGTTCTATTACAAATCTGGTCAAACTGTTTACCAAAGTAGTCAATATCACCATTTGAAGCACCATTACCCACCGGTGTCAAGGTACTCAGACCTTCCTTCTTCTGATCAGCAGATTCTAGAGAATCAAATGAAGGTTGTGCAGATTGGTCTGGCTGTGCAAAAGGATCATCACTGAAAGGGTCTGGATTGGGTGTGGGAAAGAAGCTGAGATTGGCAGAAAAAGAAGTCTCAGGCAAGAAAGGTGTCTGTGACTTTGGTTGTGGAAGAGAGGTTGTGATGCCATTCAAGAAGAGATCCTCTTTTGTAAAAGTCTGTTTGGTCTCAATTTCAGAGTTTAAATCCACTAACAGAATCTCTTTAGTTTCCTATTTGTTCAGAAAAAAAATAAAGTTAGTTTTACATATTACTTGCTTCATAGTACATAAGTTTCTTAAAAAAAAAAGTAGCCTTGGTAGCCAATACTTCACTCTGACAGCAAATACTGCATCAGTATGAAGTTACACTAAAGCTTAGTTTTACAAGCCATATAAGACATGCACTGAAAACACTCATGAGATCAAAGCTGCTCAGTTTCAGAAGCTCACTGTTAAAAACACCAGTTTTTAGATTCTTTAGTTTGGTACAAGACTCTTTTACTGTCTAGAGGCTATAGAGTCATTAAACACTAATTATACTTAAGCTTTTGCTGCAATCAAGCACACCCATTTGAGTTCTAGCCCATTGTTTTAGCAGCTGCAGTCACAATAAGACAACATGATTTCATAAGCTAGCACAGCCTGGCCTTCAGAACAAGATTAGAAAGCTATTCACAAGTGGAAAAAGTTGCATTCTGTCTCTACCAAGCAGGGACTAGAGGAGCACCAGGACCGAGTCACTTGCTGGAGTGACACCTATTGCCACATTGACTAACAGAATTGTCTCTCTGACAACTAGCCCCAAGTAAACTTTTATGGCTAAGTCAAAAGTGGTATCAACTATTCCAATGGGTAAGTAGGGCCTGTTATAACTCTAAGACACTAATATATTGATCAGAGCTAGGCAAGTGTCTTGGTGAGACCAGGACTAACTTGGTGAGGCCAGCACTAACAAAGTCAAACAAATTTTAGCAGTAGGACCATTTTTGCTTTGAGGAAGCTTTAGACAGTTAAGCTAGGCTCTACTTACTGTGGGACTGCTCACATCAGGAGGCGTGGACATATCCCCAAACAAGTCCATCTGGTCAACTCCCTTGAAACCAGAAATATTGAAAGAATTTGCATCTGCTTTTGCATGAGCAAGAATTAAGCATTAGGCAGATCAGCTACAAGCATAAATACCTATTTTCCTCAATAACAAGGAAGTGGCGAGTTAAGAACTCCTTGGTAGTATCACCGTAAAGCCCTACAATTCCACCTACCAGTTTCAGTTTGTCAGCCTGATCAGCAGGTAGCGCTTCATTACCATTCTAGAATAGATGGACAACAGTGTCAGTGATGACAGGAGTATCAAAAGTTGTCTTAAACAAGAGACTTTCATACTGAGCAAGTAATACAGAAGTGAAATATGCGAGATTACTACTCAGAATTAATTCTATAGATCTCTTTTAATCCTATTTCCAGTGGAACTATCCAATGGGTATCTAACATTGCCTCTATACTGCTAGCATATAGAGAAGTCAAAACTAGCAGTGTCACAGCAGCATACATTTTCAAGTGAAGCTGAGCCAAAGTTCAACTTACCTCAGTCTTATTGACTTCTTCACTCTGGAGAGGAAAAGAAGATTTTAGCATCTGTATGTCAGGTAGATTATTCAGAGCCTTTTGCTTTCAATACCTTACCAGATGTGTGGGGTCTTCAAACTGTTGGTATTAGAACTACTGATCACAGACATAAAACAATCCCAGGCCTAGATATCAAGACTTTAATACCAAGTCTCACAAGAGCCCACAAGCCAAGTGAGAGCTGCAACAGGTTTTACATTTATATAAGCTGCGTTAGTTTACATAAGTTTTACTTGCCTTTTTCTTGTCCTCCTCCTCCTTTTTCTTCATATTATATATTAGCTGGAAGAGGTCCTTAAGATCAACAACTAGAGGCTCAGCCTGGAGTAGAAAGAAAAGATTTTAGGCCATGTGCTGTACTGCAGCTTGCTGTGGAAGTCCAGTGAGCCATGCAAGTACAACAGTAAGGTTGATGGATACTAAGGAAAGCAAGAGTCTAAAAGATGATGTATTTTCTGCATAGAAGAGAACATGCCATGTCCAGGGATAGCAGGGCTCAACAGGTCCAGAACAGTTACCAACTGTTACTGTACCTTCTGTTAAGGTGTTTTTTTTTTTTTTTTTTTTTTTTTGGTGGAAGAAGGAGCATAAGGTTTCATATGCACCTGACAAGGCCTTATCCTGTTTCCTCAAAAGTGCAAAGCTATTTGGTAAGAGTCTCACAAGAAAAATTTGAGTTGGTCATCCCCCTATTCCAAGCTTTTATAACTAATCCTACATTTAAACAGGGTTCAAATGGCTTGTGAGTGAGGCAGGCATAAGGTAGGATTGCCACAGCCTCAAATGCTTGGAACAGACACCAGTTTGAAACAGTATCTCTATCAGAATGAAAGTCTAGAGTGACCAAGAAAGGAGTGGCAGCCCCTGCCCAGAAAGCGCCCTGTTCCAAGTCACTTATTTGCAAATGGCTGGAATGGTTTGTGCTGTTGCTGAGATGGTGGTAGGTTAAGCCATATTAACCAACTGATTCGGAAGTGCTGCTTGAGGCATAAAGCAGCAGTATCAGAGTCTAGAACAGGACAAGTCCTATTCAGGCACTAGGGACACCTTTGACTTGATGCTGACAGGTAATGTGAGCCCTGTCCAACAGATTTTGATCATTTTCTTACTCAAGGATTCTAGATACACAGTCCCAGGAGAGATATTTCAAGAGTTGATTTCCACAAACGGTACAGCTGCAGCAGTCTAGAGCTATTGAAGTCCTGCTTACTCCCCAGCTACAGAAGTTTGAGTGTTGAAAATAGCAAGTAAGAAGACATCTATGGTTTGGTTAATCAACATTGTAATTAACATCCAGTCACAGAAAGCCATGCAAATAGTTTAGCCCTTTCCCTAGAGGGGAAAATAGACATCCACATCAGTATATAGCAATGGTTTTCATCTTGTTCACCTTTGTCTTTGAAGTCTACAATAAAGACACTTCATGTCCTTGCTTACCACAATTAATTTTGCTGAACTTATCCATATATAGTGGAAGCCATTAGTGAGATAAACAGGAACTATCTGTGCTGATCTTCCCCTATATCTCATACAGCTACAAGTAAAACTCTACATAGATTAATCAGTTGTTAAGTTTTTATGCTATAGCAAGTAAAAAGGGACTTAGATCCATACCTGTTGTGCTGTTTTTATTGCAAAAAACTGGTGCTGGCCTTCTCCTCCGCAAATATAGCCAAAGGCCCGGTTGTCTGTTACATCCCGAGCAATAAAGGAGATTTTGTTTACGGGATGCTCATGCTCTATAACCTAGAATCAGGAAAAAAAGCACCTGTTTGAACTGCAGAAGACACTACAGCCGCCCTTCTCTATAGGGCAGGTGATAGAGACTTTTAAGACTAATTTTTCAGGTTTTCACTAGCCACAATGGGATGCTGGAGTCTCCTGACAGACAGCCATGTTACAACCCCTCACAGGGTCTCAGAGGCCCTCAGAACCCCTCTCCACAGCACCATTAGACACTAGCTTAAGTTAGTCTTGCTCCCAAGTTTCTCACTTTTTGAGCCACATTATAACAGAGTCATTTCTTACCCCAGTTTTCTCATCCATTATCTTGATACCAGAGAGAGAGATGTTTACCCATATCTTCTGTTTGTGCTGACCCTGGGAACGGGCTGCCACTGCCATTCCCTGGAAAGAACCAACATTGAAGTACTGATGAGAATTCAGTTATGTTTTGTGCCTTAGTTTGCCTCCTTAGCTTCTCATGAGCCCATACAGTGCCTCTATTAGAGTTATTCCAGTTACTCCTATGCAACTCTGTTGTTAGAATAGCATTGCTCTTGCAACATGCCTGACTGGGTTAGAAGCGACAACTCAGAACCAGATTTTAATTTTCCTTTGTTAATGTTTAAGAGCTTTAAACCTTCCTATTTTAGTTTAGAAGACTGCTGCAGCAGCAGCAACCTTACCTGACCAAGGCAGCCTCCTGGCCTGAATGAAGCTATGTGAGGATTCTACTTTCTAAAAATAGAGGTATCTTGGTTGATGCAGTTTCCTGTTTATTTTTTTCATTCATCTATGTCCCCAAATGTCTACATTGCCATAGTATTTTAGCTTGTGCTTTGCATTCTTATATAAGAGTTGTCCAGAGTTTCCTGCTCCTCATCCAAGTATGGACAAAGTCCACACTTGAGCACCCAATATGAATGATAACAAGAGACCCATTATTATGGAGCATTTCAAAGACATTAAACAGGCTTGATGAACTACATTTAAAACCTTTGAGCAACAGGTGACAGATTTAGAGGCAGCTTCTATCTAGGGTACTGCTGTAAGCCATAATTTACAATTGTCTCAAAATGACCATTTGATCTCCTTTCTGGGAGCTGAACAGAACACATTCCTCACATTACCAGCTCAAGCCTTTACCTTCAGCTTCATCATTGAATCCTGACTCATTTTGTCTCCTCTTGCTTCTGGGACATCATCAATGCCAATTAGTTTAGCTTTGTATCTTACACCATCACCTTTGAATCTAGCCAAGAGAGATTCATCTGTCTTTTCTGACCCTGGAGATAGAGAAAAGTTTACAAAAAAGTCTAAGTTGTGGCTCAGAGTTTATTACAAAGAAAAAAATACATCTGCTATTAGTATTTAAAATTGTCTCTTAACCATAACTTACTCTGCTCTTAGACCTTCCAGCAATGCATACACAACACAGTAAGTTTTTACTCTTTTAGTCATAGTGCTCTTGCAGAATTCACCCTCTCTTCAAAAAGTGAAGCCCAATGCTTAATATTTGGGGACAACATGAAAGCATTTGTCACATGATGAACATAAGACTTAAAGATTTATATGGACCAGCCAGTTAGTTATGATCACTAGGTAACAACACTAATCAAAAGTAGTACTTATGCCTGGCTGGAATGTTGAGTAAATCTTTCAGATGCCAGTCCCTTGTTTGCCACATCTAATGCTCATATAGGTGGCCTAGTATAGTCACAGCTCTTAGCCTGCATCCATTTAGCTAAGCACTGTGCTAGAACTTTCCGTCAGTATTTTTAGCACTAAAACAAGTCCCAGCACCTCCATCCCAACAATCACTCAGGATTTTGCTGTATTTGTTGTCCCCCTGTTCATTGTACTTTCCTGAACTCCTTTATTTTCCTCTCTGAATACCTAGTATACTTTGTAGGTACCTAGATTTCTGTACCAAGGTGTTTGCATGACCTAACCTATCCAAAGTCTGTTATCTGATTTGCAGAGTTCTCCAGCTTCTCTGAGCAGAGCTGTGTGTGTGCGCAGCATTGTCACACCTCACTCCCTCTTGGGCAGGGGACATGGGTCTGCTCACAGGTTCAGACTGGCAGCTACCCAGATGCTGCTGGGAGGAGCAGCTACCTTGCAGGAAGCCTTTCATTTCCTTTGAGTCTCAATGGCTTGTTAAAGCCCCCGAGCCTGACCATGAGAACAAGAGTCAGGAACAAAAACCTGGAAAATGCTTTCAAAGGTTAAAGCCTGCCTTCTGGTTAGATTTTACTAGATTTGTTTATTCATTCTTTTAGTAAGCATGAAACCTCAGAGCTGCTGTCACTATATAATGAGTCAGATCCTAGATTTAGGCAAATATAAGAAGTTCAAGGAGACCTTTGCAAAAGTACTCAAGTTCCCTACCTTTCTTTTTTTCTTTCTTTGAAGGTTGTGTTTTTGGTGGAGCCTGCTGCTCAGGCTGGCTGCTGATAGTGGTAGTTTCAGCTTCAGTAGACATGTTGAGGTGGTGGTCAGCTATGCTTGCTGTGATTTAAATCCAAACAGCAATCAGTAAGCAGGCATAATATTTTTCCTTGGGGAGAAGAAAAAAGTTGTTAGACCTGTTAGTTCAGGGTTTCTTTTGCTGAATAATGAAGTCCAGTAAAGCATGACAATTTTAGCAGTAGGTCATACAGACAGTGTGAATCAATGCCTGTTCTCAGGCTACAAAGACCAAGAAGTTGCACCTGAGGGCTGTAATTACATCATTGTGTTAATCTCTCAAGCTTTTTTTTTTTTTAATTAAAATATACCTTTAAAGCTATTGATAGCACTTCAAGTATATTGCTAAATTCTTTTTCAGCATTGCCAGCAGTGACTCAGTAAGATGGAAGAGAATGCAAGAAATTTGCTAGGATCTGTTTGAATATACTTAGGAAGGTAACAGAGTACTCAAGAGAAACCATTAAGTTTCATTTATGCTTCTTTAAGTAATGGAAGTCTGAGGTAGCAACACTAAGGAAGTAAAAGCAAATCAATTCCTTAGGCTGCAAACCAAAATTCTGTTCTAGGGAAATTTTTTTTTTTTTTAAAGAAAAATCAAGTTTTCCAAATAGTATCCAAGGGATCTTAAGTTTTTCACACCCCTCCTCCCAAAATATACCCCACTAAAAAGTTAAGATAAAAATAGTCTGACTGCTCTTCACTGCCTTTAGTTAGAAACTGAGAGAAAGAAAAGGCAGAATTGTGACTGAATCAGTAGTTATTTACCCCATCTCATCTGGAGGGTTACTTGTTTAGAAAGACTGTCACAGAAGGACAGGACACAAATGGAGCTAAGACCTGCTCTCTAGGACGCTCTGACCAGAAAGCGGCAGCAGCCTCAAGAGACCCTAAACCTGCCTGCCAGTGACCCTGCTCCATGGTACAGTTGGGGAGTTACCGGGACTATGACAGTCAGAGCTGAGTGCATCTGAGTTTTACACCTGAGTCAAATACAATAACTAACAGATACCCTAGAAAGGGCCAAATATGCACAAGTACCTTGACAAATGTGAAGTTCTACCACTTTAGACTGCCATCTTGAAGCTCTGTTCACTCATGCCTGCCTTGAGTGTGTGGAAGTCATTTATTTATTTGCTTGCAGCCACTGAGGTAGAAGACAGTGAGCAGGGATACACGGAAGTTTCAGTTTCTCCACAGCAAGCCTGTGGGAGCATTTGCAATGATTCACCTATTTTTTTTAATCAATACTTTGAGAAGAAAGTCTGAGGATTTTCCAGACAGTTTAAAAAGACATATTCCCTCCCAACCTTTATCTTAGATCTGGCACAGCTCGTCTCACCTGATGAGGCCTGTCAAACCACAGCAGTCAACCTGTTAAGGACTCAATACCTTTAAGAATAAGTCTAACAGGTAAGCAGGGATACAGGCAGGAATAGACAAAAGTTGCTTTAATACATATTAATATTTGAGCTGACTAGCTCTTACATATTAACTACAGGGTGAAGACTAGCACATAACCCCCTCAGGCTTTGCTCTAAGTTTCCCCTGCCACACACAAAAAAGGTGTAGCCTGAGTGAGTAGTGATCTAGTCTGCTTTGGACTACAGCATGCTACTAGTCTGCTGTGACCTAAACCACAGGTAAACCTGTTCATGCTTCAGCTGTGCCACGCTTCCTTTTGCTTACTTGCATACCTATGGATGCACATAAATATTGTGTAGGCTACACAAGCACTTTTTAATCAAGACAAATTTGTATTTGTAATTTGCACTCTTGTTTAGAGGCCTCCTTTAAGTCAATCCCTTAAAGCTTCCTTACTCAGGCTGCAGGAATAAGGTAAGAGGAGTTCTGATCTCTGTTACACCCAAACTGAGCTTATCAGAAAGTCAGCCAGCACAGTATGACAGGGTTAGAGATGCAAGTGCTTAACTCAAAGCCAGTTCTGCCTTCAGTTATACTGGCATAGCCAAAAGCAAGATCTTTCCCACAGCAACTGTCAGTAAACTTCTAAGTGATGTCTCTTGTATCTTCTCCATGTAGATAAGTCCACTGTTATCACCAGACTGAGCTTAACTACTCACTCCACCATTGTATGGTGGATTCTAATTGCTAGGCTAAATAGGCTATTTCTGAAGTCTTAGACTGCAGGTTTCCCCTTGATCTTACCATCTTGGGAGATGAGTGTGTATCAGTAGATATGCCCCACATTCTGCTCACCCATTTCCATTTTATTGTACTCCAGCAAAGTTAACAGGCCATTGATGGCCATCTCCCTCTTCTCCTGCCGGCTCAGTTCTGCAGGGAGTGGGCACTGTTCAGTCCTCAAAAGTGACCATTCCAGACATTCAGCTATGAATTTATCTATTCTTTCAAGTCAGGCAAATGTTCATTCAACTATTAGTACTGAAGTTTCATATTTATCCTGGAAAAGTCAACCATAACATTGTGGGTAGACTCTGCTTTTGATATTTAAGAATTCTGTGAATTCCCTACAAGGAGGGCTATTGCCAGTGACACAGCATCCTTGAGAAGAAAAAAAAAAAAAAACAAAAAAAAAACAAACTGAAGCATATTCCCCACAGTTGAGCTGAGCAGTGCTTAATTTCCCACATTTGAGGCAAATGCATCAAGGTGCTGCCAACCCCAAATAGTTTGATTTTATTTTTATGTAATTGCACAAGGAATTGAGTCTTCATTGTGGCTGTACTCTGCCATGAGATTTACAAACCGGGCAATAATCTTCTCCCAGCAAAAAAGGCTTTTTCCTCATCTATCACAGCAGACAAAGATAACTGCCTTAGTATTGATGAAAGCTTGTGTGAAAAGAAGTTAGAAACACTGAGAAGTCAGAGCCAAGATATCATAAACTAAACATCTGCTTAGCAGTCTAATACTTTGTCCTTTTCACAGCCAGTGCTCCTTCTTTGTCCCTTGATACTGCAAGTACATGATTCAGCTCAAAGTTATTGCATGTAAATATTAACCTCAAATCAGAATTGGAGAGGTCAGAAGAGGACAAAAGTAGGTTTTACTGCCAAATCCAATATATCCTGTTGGGAAGAAGTAGTAACCGGAAGCATAGCAACAGCCCAAGTGTTGAACACACTTCCCCAGCTCATTTTTCTTTTCCCCTTCCTTTGAAGGGTTGGTTATGTTCTGCTAACTAGAAGCTTGTATCAGGACCTGTCGAATGCATCCTGAGAAACAGAACCACTAAGTTCTCAGCAGAAGAGCTATCTTCTTGAGCATGCTTCAAGACCTCAGCTTTGTACACCAGAGATAAGACAACACAGGATGACAGCAATACATAAAATGCCTAGCAAGTGTCAAAGCTGCAAGACAGATATTTTTCTAATAATGGACAATCCTGGCTAGCAGGATTCTACTTGCTGAGGTATAATAGTGCATTCATGTGAGCGCCTGTATGACTGATCTACAGTCAGAGCAACAGAGATTTGTTAATGTGAATATACCACATTTGGTGCTTAGTTCCTGCTGTGCTGGTAGTGCCCTGAGTAACTCCAAGAAGCACTAAGCATGCATTAATGAAATGTGTTATTCAGACATCTGCCTTTTGAACAAGGTCATCTGTGCTGGCAAGTTGAATGAATACCATTTTAAGTGTTGTGTTTCACTACCAGAACATCCTTTGCTCGAGCATCTAAGTGTACATGAGTCCATGAACAGATTTCTTATAACATGACACAAGGTTACTATGGTTTAGATAGGAAATTCTGCTTACTGGCTATCTGATGCAGACAATACCCTTTGATAGCTTTGTCAACTAAAAAGTAACCAGACTAGCCCACTAGAAACTAGCATACCCAACAGCTAATATATGTGGAAAATATTAGCTTAACCTACAGGTAGGGCTATACTCAATAATGCAGTGTTCACCTTGACACATAACGAGTACTTGCTTGAATACAAGTGGTCAAAGAGAGTTCATAGACAGCTTTTGTATTACTCCTCCACAACTTATGTCATGTCTGGAATGCAAGAATGGCATCACTTGCCAGAAGATGAACAAAATCTCCTTGGCACCTCCTGTGCTGCCAGGACTAAATCAAGTGCCTACAGTTAGCCTGATAAAAGAGGAAAGGACATTAGCCTAGCTTGTCTGACAAGGGAAATAATCAGTCCTCTCCTCACAGGGTAAGGTCTAGGCTAGCAAGGCCCCCAATGTTTAGTTTCCTCAGCAGTTCTTTAAAAGGAGGGAGGCCAAGATCAGTGGTTTTACTGCAAGAATCAAAAACCTATTCAGCTCCCTAATTTAGACCATTGGCCCTTGATTTTTAAGGATCATGTTTATTTGTTTGGCCAGGTCCCAACACTAACAGGACAACTGTCTGGCTGAACCTAGAGTTTTTCTAGGTTATCAGAATTTAGGGATCTGCTCAAATATTCCCTTTCCCCTACATCCATTAAGCTTCCTACTTCTTTCATGCAGCTTGCTAGCTTGTTTTAAAGCCCTCTTTAATGCTCTCACTTGCATAAGAACAGACCAATACTTTGCAGAGGTATTAAGACAACCCTATATCAAGGGCTCCTTTACCAACAGTTGCCTTCTGCAGTAATCTACAGCTGTAGTTGTACTTACCCATCGCAAAATTGGGCATGCGGTGTGACCAAGGCTGTTGAACTATCAGTAGTGAGCAACAGGGAAAGGCAATAGTCATCTGCTTGGTAGAATAGGAGTGTGGTAATAGACATCTCAGAGAATACCTTTGTCATGATGCTCCCTGCCCTGCAGCTCCTAGTGCAAGGCAGATAGGATCTTTAATATGCTAATTAGTCACATCAGCTACATATATTAGCACTGCTGGTGCAGGCTCCTGCCTGTGAACCTCTACCCAGACATCTTAACAAGCAGCAGATACACCAAAACAGCATTGCAACAGCTGAACAGAACATAGCATTCTCATGATAGCAGTGCGTCAGTATCCTATGCTGCTTGGTTTTAAGAAAAAATATAAAATTGGATTTAAAGCTCCTGAAACCACCAAGTTAACAGCCAGACCTGAGCAACCACTTCAGCTCAAGTGATGCAATCAGACTGGTACTTTTGCCATTGTACCATGTCCAAATCCATCATTACTAATCAAATAGTTTGTCACTTCTCAACCCAGCTACAATAGTAGTGGACTCTATTTTGGGTTTCTTTTCCAATTGCTATGGGACCGGTGTTCTGCTATGCCTACAACAGCTGTGGAACCCATGACCAGTTTAAAAGACATATTTAACAACTTGTTATGGTATAACTTGGCATTGCTTACGAAGAACACCTCACTTTTTTTTAAAAAAGTGAGATGAGTACAGTACTTGCCATCTGGCCCACAGAAGACTCCATCTCAAGTTACAGGGAACTAATGCTGTCATAGTCCCTCTGATTGCCTTGCTGGGACATCCTTGGGCACTGAAGGTTAGCTAAAGACAGACCTCTCCATCTCAGCTGATGGCTTGTTCTGGGAACCCTGCAGCATCTTGCAGGAAGTATTTTCAACTCTCATGCTCAGCATTTATTATCCCAACCCATTAGTCCATTCCACAGATTAAGAAATTGCTTCACATCAGTAGTGCCATTAACTTAACTAGACTCTTTTACAAAGAACAAGCTTTCTTACAGATCTATTTATTTGGTAATCCTGGCTCATTCTTACATCATACATTGTAGAAGGTCACTAGCCTACTTCTTTAGTCCTTACAAGAAAGTTTCCACCAGAAGTTTCCTCATATTAATATTCCAGAAAAATAGCATACTTCTCAAAATGAGAGCCACACTTATGCCATTCACTTCAGTTTGCAGGGCTGAAGCCCTAATTCTGTGCCCACTCTAGTTGTTGCTCAGGAAAGCATACCCACACACAGGCAGAGCGCTGAGCCTCAGGCACAGTGCCAGCTTTCACTCAGTTTTCCATCAACATTTGTCAAGACTCACTGGAGACACCAAGCAAAGCAGTTTTTGGTCAATGCAGCAAGTATTTACTTAGAGGCAGAATATCCAATTTAAAACACACACACCATACCACAACACAGCACAAAATTTCCCTTCCAACTGTGCTCCTAACACTTTCCTGTCTAGCAGGACTGTTTCTGATCTTCTTGCTAGTTAGCACAGCAAAGGACTCTTGCCAATAGCTATGCTTTTCACCCCTTCTTCAGGGCAGGAACTTGACACACATTGAAGCTGTTATCATAGGTTATTTCAGCTGCATGCTGTTAACTGTCCAGTGCTGGCAAAGTTATCCCTCCTTGCAGTCTGGGTGTGTGCAAGCTGTTCTGGGAGAGACTGCACATGTTTAGCATAGATTATGCTGAACTATAAGTGTTCTCTTTACCTGTTCACAAGTGTATCTGCCTGAGAAACAGAATTTTCTTGTATTCATCAGGTCACCCTGCTTAAAAAAAAAAATCATCATCATAGGGTCAACTACTGCAATCTATTTATCCATAAAGCATTGACCCAGCCTGATGAACCTATGAACAGCCAGAAACCTGTCTTTAAGCATTCATTTCAGTGATATTTGAGAAATCCCCACCTGGCTCCCAGTTACTGGTAACCTTTGATTACATGAACTGTTGCAGAAGTCATCAGTCACAAGGGTGAAGACTCACACAACAATATTCCTGGTACGTTACTGGAAGACTGATAAGTCTGCACCTTAAAGACAAGTTCTACAATAGATTTTTCAGCCCTCAGTTTGGTAGTATGAAGTATACTGCTTCTTACAAGGGTTACTCCTTGCCTTCTGGATTAGTCATTACTAATAAGGGTCTTAGCTCTCACTTGTGTGTACAGCAAGACAGGCAATGGATAACTAAACAAAAGGCAAATCAAGCAGGATGTGCCTACAGTGCTTTTTTTAAATCTAAACATGCAGTTTTCTAAGCTACACAGCAGCTTGTTCAGAAGCTGTGCAACTAAAGTGGTAGTAAGGTCACTACTGCAAATAGGTTTACCTGGAGGTAGCTGTACTTGCACATGCCTTTCATTTGTACTACAGGAAGTTTAGATGATTGCTCCTAGACTCAGACTTTGAAATAATCCTGAAGAGGCTTCCCCAACTTTCCAAAACTTCATCTGAATGAAAATCTTTATGTCAGATTGAGATGCCTGATTGCCGTTAGAAGGGTGCAAGGAGAAGACCAGATGTCAGTCTTCCATCCTCCTCTGGAGCTCACTTTTTTTTTTAAATTAACAGGCCAGGCTAGATGTTTGCAGATAGATCTGTCATTCAAAGTGCTAAACTTCCTTCTCATATATGCTGCTTCCTAATCATATAGGAATTTTCGTGCCCACCTTCAAAGCACAAATAGCCTTGTTTAGTGGGAGCACAAAACTTTTGAACCAGGAGTAATTTATCAGATGTGTAGCTTGCAACTTCAATGCTGCATCCTTAGTGCTCTGTACTCATCCTGTCCCTTCCCAGGGAGAAAGCTTCATCCCTATGCATTTAAGCTATAGGGCAGGCAGTTCACAGACTTCTTGCAGGAGGAGCCTTGCAGGCATGTGACATGTTAGCATTAAGAGTTCAGTATACTCTGCTAGAGGAGCAAGTTGCCAGATGACACTGTCACAAAGCCTCCTGAACACCAGGGTAAAGGTCTGGTATCCTGTCTCTCTGACCTAGTTGCCTTCTTCAAGAGATAATTCTCATCAAATATTTCACTTTTCATCTCATTGCTTAAGGATGCAACATGAACTGGCAGAGAGGCAGGAAATACAGCTCCAAGGCCAGCAAACTGTCCTTAAGTGGCCCCACAGTATTGGGAAAGCTTTGTGATTTAAGGTGACAGACACCAGCTACAGTGCTTTATTAAAAGCCTAAAAAGCTCTGCAAAGCACTGCAGCCAAGGAGCTCAACCCTCAAGCACACCATAGCCCAAGCAAGGCACATCCCCTCATGAGAGCTGGGGCTGGAATGGTCTGTGCCCCTGTTGACCTGGGCTGACAAGGGCTAGACAGGAGAAGATGCTTCGTTCAGCACTCGGCTGACCCGCTTGTATGAACAAGCTAATCCAGTTCAAACTGGTACATCTTGTTTATTGACTAGGTCTGCCACTAGCGAGCTGCACTCCATCTAGCTTCTTTATAACCCTTAGACCCTTGAACCAAGGTACAACCTCAAAACCAGTCTCCTAAAGTCAGTTTGTTTTGCCACTTTCTGGTGCTCAGACACCACATTCTACCCAATCCTTTTAGCAGCTCCAGGTTGCATTTCTGTAGAGTCCACCATCCATCAGGTGGAGAGTAGCAGCCTACTGCCAGATTGTGCTGTATTGCACCGTAGAAACTAAGACTCTTAGCACTCTTCCCTCCCTCTGGAGAGGGAATCTTGATCCTCCTAATAACTTCCTGCTATCTCCTCATTATTTTTTTGCCAGGACCTAGAAAGCAAGCAGGATTGCTCTGTCAGTGCTGCTCCCAAAACAAGCTGTTTTCCTCTGGATGTGTAGTTTATCCCTCTATTATAAAAGCAAGTTTATGCTTTTGAAGTGCTCACACACAGCTAGCTATGCTGAATACCATCCACAAGTACTCCCAAGACCTAGCCATACAGCTGGCCCAGTAGTATGAAGTTCACCAGATAAGAGCATCAATAGGAGAAAAAAGCTTGCAGGTCTGGCAACAGTATGCCATGTAGGGCATATTCTATACTATTTGCTACACATTTCAGGCTGCAGTTTTAATTCTGCTCAAAAACTAATCTATGTTTCTCCTCACCCTGAGGCTAAATATATTTAATTGCTTTTCCACAAAGCCCAAACTTTTTTTTGCCACTCTCTGCATTTAATATCATATTCAGGTTGCTTCTTAACGTATCTAATCACAAAGCCTTACATAAAAAGTACAATCACAGCATCCACTGGCTCCAATAATCAGGCTATCCAGGTGCTTTAACAAGCAGCACTCTTCTCACTGAGAAAGCAAGAGGCATACTGCAGATGCACAGAAGAGATGCAAAAGGCACAGGCTAGAATGGGTAACAATCTACCTTCCCAGAAGGAAACTGATGCCAGGTTTTTGGCATCTGGCCCACCCTTCCAACTGATAGTGCTACGCACAACCTCTGGTGCTTGGCCAGTGCCTTGTTTGATGCACGAGCACAATAGATGAGAAGCACTATCAAGAGCCACAAGACTAGCAGAGCAGCACTTGCCATTCTCCCAGTCTCACTATCTGGAGTAGGACTGCACAGAAAGACACACACTGTTAGCACTGATAGAGAGAATCTATTCCAGACTCAGAGCACCTGTAATTGGCTCCACTCGCCCCAAGCCTTCCTACTCTCCAAGTCATGAGGCTTTTTGGTTAAGCCTCTAATTTGAGAGGTCACCTGATGCTCATGTAGCACTTTGTTGTCCTCATCACTTAGTTCTCCAACCCTAAATGCAAACCCTAGTGAGCTTCTGTTAGTAGAAATTGCTGCTTTAGACTCAACCAGTTCCCTAATGCCATTTGAGCATTTTTGATGCTCAAACAGCATCAAAAGCCATTTGAGTTGAACAGAACTGCAGTGATTCTCTAGGCAGACGTGGGGGAGGACTCCTCCAGACAATTCCCTTCACAGCCAGGTGAAACTTGTTTTGAACTCTGCTCTGGCTCTCTAGTCAGCTACCTACTATCTTCTCCTCCTCCAGAGGAGGTCCTGTGATCATCCAATAGAAACTGATCTGAAGATTTATC
>VZSV01000003.1:4690417-4739380 GCA_013398735.1 Nothocercus julius
CGGCCTTGTCCCCCGGGGCCTCTGCGGGACGCGAGCGGCGCCCGCAGAGCTACTCACGGGCTAGATGGGCGCCGCTGCGCGCATGGTCCGAGGGCTGCAGCCGGTGGCGCGGCCGGCGGCGGGGGCCCGGTTAAATATTCGGTTGCGCTCTCGCCTGCGGGTTAGCCAGCCACTCACAGCGAGAGAAATGGTTTTAATCAGATGCTGGCAGCTGAGCACTACCCAGGAATGCGCTGTGTTTTTGCTGCTCGCTCTTGGCTACTCCCCCTCAACGTGTCGGTGCTCTCGGCCTTAACCCGTTGCGAGCCGCGGCGCCGGCCCTGCCGCGGGGGGAGCCGCCCGGGGGCGGCGGGGATGGGCGCGGGCGCCGCAGCTGCGGGCGCGCAGGCACCGGCGAGGGGGCCGAGCCCTCCCCGGGGGCCGGACCCCCCGTCCGTGCGAGGCTGCCGTGGTGGAGCCCGAAAACCCAAGCCCAGACCCTGCTCCGACGTTTGGCAAAGGCACCGGCACCAAAACGCCCCTCTTTTCCCCCAAATGTGCGTGTGGCTGAGCCACAACGCGGGGTCAGCGCTGCTCAGGTTGCGAGTGACATCCGGACCTCTGCGCTTCCCCCTCATCTTTATTCCGATCTCTGTCGTGTTTTGTTTCCCAGTGCTGTACAGCTGTTTTCCAACTTGTATGGAAGAGCCTCTGATAAAAAATCGCATTTTTGTCCTTGTAGCAGAACTTCTTGTTTTTCAAGGCTGTAAGCTTAACCTAACATTTATTTTCTCATAACAGTCCAAAATATTTCTGTTCAAGACTCAGATATTGCTCTCTGCAGCAATCCCTAAGTTAACAAGAGAGACAGGAGGAACATTTTTTTCCTGCAGCTGTGATACAGTTGATGTATATTTTTAAGCATGTATGTAAGGGGAAAATATTTAATACAGAATGATTTTGCTACGAGAAAGCTGCGGGTTCAGAACAGATGGGCACCTTTGGTAGCCATTCACACGCAAACCCACCAAAGGACGTGATGCCTCCCTTCGTATGGTGGGGCACGTGTGTCACTCCTTTGTTTCAGAAGTGCTAAATTTAACCAAAATGGCTTCATGTGAGACATATTTTTACACACCAGCCTAGTAGACATAGGAGGAAATACATGCTGCATATGTATAGAGGTATTTGCTGCTATTAGCAGCTTGCTGGCCAAGCGCGTGCCAGTATTTGCAGGATTAGAACCAGATAATTTGTAACACTGTTGTATTCAGGATTAACAATTTTGGCTTTGTGCTCTGTCTGGAATACCTGGCCCTAAAACCCTGCCGGCAGCCATGCAGCTCCTCATCCTGGGGCACTTTAACAAGGAATTACTCTATTGCTCTTACTCTTTACCCCAGCTCAGGATGCTTTGGGGAAGTGAGTTAAACAGGTGGCCTAAAATAAAGGCTGAGATGGTGGCTCCTTGAAACGTGGGGTGGGAACAGGGCAGTTGCAGAGCAGCCGACCCCACTGCTGGCGTCACTG
Organism: Nothocercus julius; assembly: GCA_013398735.1. Taxonomy (NCBI): domain Eukaryota; kingdom Metazoa; phylum Chordata; class Aves; order Tinamiformes; family Tinamidae; genus Nothocercus; species Nothocercus julius. The sequence goes on from VZSV01000003.1 coordinate 4,691,927, forward strand.
GGGCCTCGGCCGACACAGCGCCCAGCGCCAGGCCCAGGCCCCACGCGCCGTCACTAGACGTGGTGGTGCTGCTGGTTACGGATACTCCGCAGAAAAAAAGATGTGTTACTGATAAATGGTTAGCAACCAACTGGAAAAATACACTTTTCTTAGAGAGCAAAAGTCTTAAAGAATGACGCTATCCATCTTGTAGTTCAGCTCTAAAGAGCTCCCCTGATGTCCCACACTGTTGGGTTAAATGCTAGAATTCAGAAATGTTTCATTAAACATGTAATAGGATTGTTTTTTAAATGTAGGAGGAATCTAGGCAGAAAGCCCCACAGGAATTCAGTTATTTCTTCTATACTGCCCTGGAAGAATCAGGGAGCATACTTTATGCTTTATGAAAAGTAAAAGCGTTTCTATTTCACTGCAGTAAAAGCAGAATCAAATTGTCTGTGGCTGTTATGACTTCAAGCCTGCTTATTTAGAGATTACAGCAGAGAGAGCGCTGTGTTTTCTAGGATGATGATTTTTTTCCTCAGATTTGTTGTGTCTGATCTTACTATTGCTGGCATAGGTTCAGTGCCCTATGCAAGGATTTCTTTCTTTTTTTCTAAAGTTAACCGCTTATTGTGCAGAGCAGTTGCGGACCCAGCGCTTCACAAATACAAGTCATTTTTCAGCAGGTCTAAAATTATCCCAGAGCTGCAGCTGGGAAGCTTCACCTCCGTGAGCTTCTCTATTGCTTTTCCGGATGTTAACTCTGCCGAAACCACAGTCTGTCACTGGGATCACTGGGATTCCAGTCTGGGTGGAAACTGGGGTAGCAGAATGAAATCAAAACACCAAAGTGCAGAGACCTTCTGGAGACATTGACTTAAACTTTAGAAACATGAGTCCCTTGAAAGCAATATCAATAACAGTTTGTGAAAAATCTGCTTGCAGCAAAGCAATGTGGTAGCTAATCCTGCAATGGCTTGCTCAAGAATGCATGGTTTATTATTAAAGTAATCTTTTAAGATTTTATTGGAATGTGCTTCCACAGCGGTGTTGCTGCCTTTGTGGGGTTTATGGTGTGTGTGTCATCTTGTCCATAATTAAACTTTTCACTGACAGACCTGGGACTCTTTATTTTTTTCCTTTTTTTTTTTTTTTTTTTTTTTAATTCTTTTCTTAAACCTCCCACTTTGAATGCTTCAAATTTCATTTGAACTTTAAATACTGCCTTGGAATTTGCCATAAGGTAAACTGTCTGCTCCTGGAAGCCTTACTGCTCTGTTACAGATGTTGCAGACACACAATAAGTGACTGAATATTAAAAGACTTGCAAATTTGTGTCTCAGCATAAAAAAAAAAGCTGAAAAGAACTAAATAGTTATTCAGACGCTTGGGTTGTCCTTAGAGAATTCATGCTTTGAAGTATATGGGAATAGAAATTAATGGAAAACTGGCCTAGAGGGTACATTTTGAAGCCTCTCTGCTGTCAACTGTGAAAAGGCAAAGTATGTCAAAGGAAACATGAAGGAAGAATTTGTACTTCAGCCTTTGGACTTCTCAGCCAAGTTTCTCATGTGACTTGGACTTGCTGACCACTTCTTTTTATAAATTCGGTTAAAGATAAAGTCCACTGAATATCTGAAGCAATAAGCATCCTTACTCATTCAAAATCTTAAATTAAAATCTATAGCTTGTACTATTATCTCTAGGCATAAAGCTCAGGGAAATGAAGTCCTTAGGCACAGCCTTAGGATGCAGGCACTGGGCCATCCATGGACCTCAAACCTGACCTGGAAATATTTACGCCTGGAATCAGAAGCAGACTTGAATAATTTTTTAATCCAAAGCCTGCTTTTGAGGTCCAAGTTTGGTCCTGTCAGGCTCAGGGATTTCAGTGGGAAATACGCCTGACCACTTAGAAGTGACTGAGTAGGAGAAAGGCAGGAGCCGCTGCCCCGCAGCGGCCGCACGACAGCTCGCAGTGCGTGTGCCCTCACCCGGCCGTGAGGCAAGGCACAACCTTTACATTTTAAATTGCCTTCCTGCTATCATAGAATCATAGAATCCTTAAGGTAGGAAGGGACCTCTAGAGATCATCTAGTCCAACCCCCCTGCACACGCAGGGTCACCTAGAGCAGGTGGCTCAGGACTGCGTCCAAGCGGGTTTGGAAGATCTCCAGAGAAGGAGCCTCCACAGCCTCTCTGGGCAACCTATTCCAGTGCTCACTGTTAAGAAATTTTTCCGTAAGTTGCTGTGGAACACTTGATAGGATGGGAATATGCAGTGGGAATATAAACTAATATAAGCTCTCCAAATTCTCATAAGGGAATATAAGCTCTCCAAATTCACAAACAATGACTGATCATGTGCGGCAGGGACGCAATGACTGCCCACACTGCCTTCAGCACCAGGAGCTCATGCATTACCATCATGGAGCAGCAGCTCTCCAGCCCTGGGTCTGACAACCGTGAGCCCCATCAAGCTCCTGGAACAGGGGAGGCTGTGGAGCTGTTCAGCAGTTTTTCATATCTCCCCTCATCTGCAGTCCCGGCTGCCTCGGGAGAGGCCGTGGATGTGTGCGGCACGGTGGGCAGGTTCTCACCTCTTGCAGCTGACCTGCTTGCTCTGTTTGCCAATCCCGTTAGATACTCCGTGGTGTTTTAGGTATCCAAATAGCTGTATAAACATGGTCCAGCTGCCTTTCTGTTTATTAAAAGCTGTCTTTGGCACACTTTGCAGTTCCTTGCATCTATGTAACAACCTTATAACTCAACTCTTGTGATATGTAAATTGGAGCTTGCATAAATTGCACATTGTAGAGGATATGGATCTAAGCAAATCTCAAATAATGTAGTCAAACCGATAGGTGTAACACAATCAAGTGTAGATATCCTTGCTAATATGGATTACATTGTATTTCAAACAAGTGGCTCTGCAGTTATTAAATAGATTGACCAGGAGGAAATCTGAGATAGAGTAAGTTTATGCAAGTGCTAAGAATTTGGCCTTATCTCTGAATTTGGCCAGGTAACTGAGTATGCCTCTAAGAAACCTAAGCAAGTATAAACTAGTGCCTGAAGAAGATGTCAGGTACATCTGCCTGAGCTTCTTGCACCAGATTCATATTTAGCTCAGAAATAGACAGAGCCAGAAAACCTAACTGGAAATGCACACGGTTATTTCTTCTACTGTCTGTGAAGAAGGCTGCTTTGCTTACACCTCTCAGTGTCCAGCCACTTTCAGACACCTTCTCAATGTTTTTTCCTACCTAGGTTAAGTCACCCTTGTTCACTTACTACATTCTAGTATTTCACTCTTAAGGGTCAGCTCTGGCATTTTTATATGCAAATACTCATAGGAAAGCATAAATACTTTCAAAAAAGAAAAAAAAAAGATACGTGGGGGTAATATACAAAGTAGTCCTGTGGGGAATTTTAATTTAAATACTTTTGTTCATCTGTTCATTTTGTCTTCTATCCTCTGTACCTTGTACTTCTGACCTAGTCAAAACCATGTACTATAACATCCTGAAGTCCATACTGATCACTTTCTGTGAAGTGATGTGCTCCAATTCCATCCAAACATAGAACATCTAATTTGTATTTCATGTTCACAGAGTCCTTCATATGTAAATTGCTTTTATTGCCTGTACTTTAGATAGAGAGATTAGGGTTCAGGGGTGTAGTAGGTGTAGTACTACAAAGTAACTTCACTTCCAAACTTGGTTTAGAGCTCAGGTTTCTTAAGCAAACCCTGAAATTAATCTGCTTGAGCAGTAACTTTCGCTTTTTTGCTAAGAGAGCCCTGAGAAAATCCCATTCTTCCATACTCATGATCCCATTAACACCCTTGAGGTAACAAAGGTGGTAACTAGTAGAAAATTAGTATTACTTTTAGGGTATTCATATGCCAATCAAGTAATAAACACATGATTTATGGAGAAAAGTCAAGTCAACCTGAAAGCCTGAAATAAGGAGGCATTTTTGTTGTGTCTTCAGCGTGCTGAGCTTTAATAGCCTAAAATGATTCTTGTTTCATTCATTCATCTTAGACACTCAAGTTCTTCTTGCTTTTCTGACACTCACTTGCTTTGTAACTTTGACCATGTCTATGAACTCTGTTTTACTCGGACTGCTAGGAAAGCTGGGGCAGAGCCACCTTACGAGTTCAAACTAAATAAAGTTTGTAGGGTAATTGTAAGATCAGTGAGAATCAGGATATGACTCTCATATCTCGGACTGTGCTCATTCCTCTAGGCTTCCTGTTTGCTAGAGGGTTTTCTTCATAAAAAGCTTCCTCTTGTTGCTTTTCAAAAAGTCTGATGTTTTACAAAGCAAACGCGACATTGTGCTTCTCTGTCTGATGTCAAACCCTGCTAAAACACTCATGCAACATCAAAAAATGTGTGTGGTTTGATAAATCTGAAAGGGCTCAGGGTTGGTCAACCCTCCCCAGCTGTAGCACAGCAGCGGCCTGGGAGAAGCAGCACTCTGTAGTTCTTAGCAGACAAATGATTTGTAAAATCAGGATTTTCCTAGTAAATGGAAGTTGCCAGGTTACTACCTTATGAAATAAATCTGGCTTTTTGATGAACATTAAAAAATATCAGAGAAATGTGGAGCGAGTTGATCTACATAAATCTGACTATAAAAATGTATTCATTTTAAAATAATTTGTTTATGCTTAGGAGAAAGATTGCCAAGGATACTGTAGTTCAGGCTGAGGAAGCTAGGCTGTGGAGCACGGGTTACTCTATCAGCCATCTCTCTCAAACGCGTGCCACTGTATAGTTAGAAGATAACTTTCTTTTCTATGACTTGGCCTAGAGGTAAATACAAAAAGATCATGGTAGACTTATTTTTGGTATTAATAGCCAAACAATTCTTCATAAAAAAAAAAGGTTGCTGGCAAGAAGCTTCACTTTTCTTAACCCAGTTCTCATACTTGTTTCAATCTGTGCTGACAGAAGTTATATTTTTTAAAAGGGGCATTGATCCAAGTTCTGTCACATCCCATCAGGCAGCAGTATATAAAACTGCTTTGCTGGTATAAAAGGCCCTCTTTTTCTTTTGAGCGCCTTTGTTTAAAATATAAATTACTAAAATAGCCCAAGAACAATTCCCGTGTTAGGAATGTTTGGTAAAAATGTGTCTTCCTTTTATTTCAGCTTTCTGTTAGGAATGTTCCTTTAAGGGTTACTATAGCAATGCAAGCTGCTATTGAGACTGTAAACATTAATGATGACTTGGAAGTTGACACCCTGCAAAAACATTTCAGTCATTCTAAGTAAGACTTCCAACAGCACTGCCATAATATGCAACTCCTACCGAGAACAGCAGGATTCAGAGTTTTGTAAGAAAATAGTCTATATACTACACAGCAAAACTGCAATGAAGGGAAAATAATATAGTCTAATTTTGCAACAAACCAAAATTCCCATTTCAGCATATTCTGATGCCTATTCTTTATATTTTGGGAGGTTTGTCAGCCTACTTTTAAAGCAACATTTGCCTGCCAAGTCCAAATTGGCTCTACATCTCTCTGGAACCAAACTTTCGTCGTTGTTGTTGCTTTCCTTTTGCAAATGCAATAAAAATATGTGCCAGGTTATATGTGACCATGGATATCATTTACCGTGTAGGAAGCACAGAAACAAACTAACCACCAAGCTGACCAGATGCTCATATGGCATTTTGAGAAGTTCCAAAACTGGGAACCTTAAAATAGGAAAGGAAAATCACAGGTTTCCGTCTCAGACACATTTTCTGATTTGTTTCCACAAACATGGTTGTGACATCGCCTGACAAGTGCTGTCTTGGTTTTTACAGGAAAGGACCCTTTAAGGTGGCATGGATACCTGCATCAGTGTTCACTGTGCGTGCTACCCAGTTCCTTTGTGGAGCAACGGGGAAGTAAGTCACAAAGCTGGGACAACAGGAAAATGATTTTAGGGAGAGCTGGCGTAGCTACTTAATGTTCTCTTCCTATTAAAATACAATATTTGGACTTACTCGGGGGCTTAGTTTAGCTATCTACCACAAGTCAAAATTAATTAAACTGATGATTGTTGTCAGATTAAAAAAAAAAAAAAAAAACACAACCCAAGAGAAAAGGCATTAAATTTTCACATCCCAGGAGTCTGGCTTCTGCGGAGGCCAAAGATTTTGGTGGTGAGCCGGACCTTTCCTGCCCTCTTCCTGTGGCACACTACAGTCTCTGTGGCTTTTGGTCTTTTGCACCACAGCTCGTAGGCTTGTTACAGAGTGTTGGAAATTATTTTGTGGTTTGTGGGGACCTTTCTGGACTGAAGAGTCTTTTACATTTTTGTCTGTGACTGAAGGGGGCTGGATTATGGTCCCTTCCTGGACTGTAATTTGGGAAACCTTGTTTTTATTTGCAACAGAGCTGATCTCAAGGAGTGGATTGTGTTCCCATGCTGAGGCTGTTACGTGTGTACTCCTGTAAATACAGTAGCCATTAATTTTCTGATTTTCTTTGATGCTACACTGCCTTCTCTGAGTAGGAGCTGTGCTGGGAAAGGTCTATGGTTGTGTCTTGAGAAAGCTGTAACTAATGTTGGGCCTCTTCAGCCTCTAAGCATCCCCATTCTGAAAGGTACAAGCAGGGATATGAATCACTGCTCAGCCCAGTCTAGCAGCTAAAATATCCATTTCAGATTTTCAGTAAATCAAATTTCTAACTTTCTTCAGAGACAAAAATGTAAAATTAGAAATTCTAATTACAAAGACAAAGAAATGCAAACATTTTCAAGACAGTGAATAGAAATCTGTCTTCCACTGGAAAGATTTCTAGCAGCTCTGATTTATTATACTGTGCTATCTGCCATTAGGCCATCTGTGTTGAGCCATGTACAAATACCCAGTAAGAGAGTGGTCCCTGCCCTGAAGAGCTCATACTATAAATAGACCAGTGAACCAGAGCACAGAAGGTGAACAAGGACACCGTGAGTCTATTGCGGCAGTGGCCAAAGTAGAACTCATATTGTTTTAACAACAGGCCGGCCTGTGCTGCTACTCTTTGGGTATTTTTAAGTATGTCCCTTCTCTACACCCTCTGCAATTCCTCCATAAATCAGAGAAGCCTGGTAATCCATATTTAAAATCCACAGGAAGGTTAACCTGGAATGTAATGATGTATCTCCTATAAGGTCGGTCACAAGTGTGCAGGTGGCACGTTAGTGATGATGCACATTAATGTTACTAGTGGTTGTTAAAAACGTTGCAGTAGGAATGGCTCTGTTCCGTGACGGAGGTGGTACGAGCTGTGCCTCCAGCTGATCCGCCGAGTCCTCGTTTTGAACCTCTGAACCTTTGCTGGAGGCAGATCTTCCCCGATTGCCCCTGAACACCTTGCTGTGTACTGCTCCAATGCATAAAATGCGTGATCATCCCTCCCTTGTGCCTTCCTGCTCCTTTGAACCTTCTGGGAGTATGTCCTTAAATGCTTCATAATATCTTCAAGCAGTTGTATGCAGGAAAGCACTGCCTTTTAGAAGTTATCTAGCTAGTTACAACTTAAATCATTGGAGTCTCTTACTGACTGCATAGTGTGTTTGACCTTAGGAAACATCAGTCTTATCTTCCAAGCTCCTTCCATAAGTGTCACAGTGCTGTGTAGTATCTGTCATGATAAACACCAGTAGAAAAAGATGCTGTGAAGCATTATTTTTTGGCTTTTCTATGCATTTTTTGTTTTTGGCTGAGCACTTTTCTCCTCTTTTTGACTGGAAAATTAAATAGGAAATCTGCATCCAGAAAATAAGCAACTAGCCATATAAATAGCGGAGAATGTGTGCATCTCTTTCGTGCATTGATATTTTAGATATTATTTTTCTAGATTTTCAGCACAGAGATATAGTTTGGAGCTCAGCGAGGAAAGCACATGGCTATGCCCTGTGTACCCATTCACATATCTACCGACCGTGTGCTCGTGACAGGTTATATTGCAATCCCAAACGCCCGTGATATCAAACAAATGCAAAGCTCTTGCAGCCTGGCAGGATCTCCGGTTGTAGCCCTGTGTTCCTCCAGGCATCCCCAGCACGGCCCAGTCTGACCTTGAGGTGCCTCTGAGAAAGCCCCCGCAGGGCCGAGGGAAGAGTCCCTTCCTCCCGCTGTGCTCCGGCACCGGCTGGAGGCTGCTCCCGCCTCTCGCGTAGCTCGCCACGTGCCCCTCTGGCTAGCCAAGCGTCGGCAGGGCTGAGAGCGCTGATGAGGGATCCAGAGCCACCCAAGAGGCTGGCTGAGGGGCCGGGTAGTTCTGCAGAGATGGGGAGGGATGCTCGGCGCTGCCTGGGCTGGACCGTGGCGACCGGTGCCCAGCTCAGAGCTGTGCGGAGACCAGCGGAGACGGAGAAGGCCTTCAGTGCTCGTCCCCAGAAACCTGCCGGGGACCTGGGCGCGCCAGCCCGCTCAGCAAACTCTTCTTCCCAGCCTAGGAAGCTGCGTCCAAGGTCCGCTTCTGCACGGCAGAGCGGGATAACCTTGGATGAGCTGCTGTGAGAAGAGCTAGATCGCCAGGAGTGCTCTGTGGGGCTGCCTTTAGGCTCGGGCCTTCGCCCTCGCTCCGTGCCCGAGCAGCGCGGCCGCCGGCCCCGGCCTGCCCTGCGCATTGCTGCCCCCCTGCCCCTTCGCTGGCCTCCTTGCCTGGCTCGGCCGGGCAGCTGCCGCGGCGCCACGGGCTGGTCCTGCGCCCACCGCCTGCGGCTGGTCCTGGCTGCTGCGCCGGGCCTGCCCTGCCGCTCTTGTTGGGCCGCTGTGGGAAGGGGCACTGAGACTAAATAGCATCGGGGACCTTGCGGTGAGGTCGCTGTGCCCTGCCTGCCCCGCCGTCCTCTCGGCTCCTAGCTCACCTTCCCTTGCAGAGCAGCCCCCTCTTGTTTCTTCTCCCTGACAAAACTATGGGGATGTTTAAAAGTGTTATGGTTTTTGGATTTGTGTGCTTGGGTCATGATTTCTTTGGCATTAGTCTCACAAAAAAATTCAAAATATGGACCTCATCACTATTCCCTAGCTGCCTACTCACCATGTTGTTTTGGCAAGGATTATAGAGGCCAGAAGATACTGGAGCCTCTTGCAGTAGGTATGTTAAAACTCCTCAAAAAGCCCTTCCCTGACCATGTGTTGCCACCCCTCATCAGCCAAGTACCACAGCACCCTGACGGCAGATCCTTAACTGTCCAGCTGTGTGGCTGCATCTAGGAGCAGGACTCCAGCATCTCAGAATGCAAAACTAAATAATACCAGACCACATAAAATATGCAGTATAAATTGTGGACAACAAAAATGGTATGTGAATGCTGTTCTGACGCGAAAGAAAACTTTTCAGTCAGTACAAGGCCAAGAGCAGAAGGGAAAAAGAATTAGGAGGCACAGAGAAGGGTAAAATCCTTCAATTTTTATAATGGGATTTGAAAAGCCATGCAAGTGGCATGAGACAAGGCAGGCCACTGGTTGCCAGAGCAGTTTCAAGTGGTGCAGTAACCTGGCTGTAGCACCGCGGACTGCAGAGGTGCCAGCCGCGCTTGCGCTATGCAATAGCTACACGAGCGCAAAGCGGTCCTGCAGCTGAATCCACGCCATGCAATAGCTACACGAGCGCAAAGCGGTCCTGCAGCTGAATCCACGCCATGCAATAGCTACACGAGCGCAAAGCGGTCCTGCAGCTGAATCCACGCCATGCAATAGCTACACGAGCGCAAAGCGGTCCTGCAGCTGAATCCACGCCATGCAATAGCTACACGAGCGCAAAGCGGTCCTGCAGCTGAATCCACGCCATGCAATAGCTACACGAGCGCAAAGCGGTCCTGCAGCTGAATCCATCCTGGCTTCCAGGTCAGCAGAAGTTGCAACGTGCCCGTTTCCCTCAGGGTGTGTTGTGGTGGCCAAAGGTGCTCGGGTAAGCGCAACTCTGATCCTTCCAAGTTAGTGGAGCAAGGTCTTTCCTAGAGCTGTCATTGCTGCCTGTCAGCTGTGCAGTCAGTATGTCCAATACAGTGACTGGTCTCTGTTTAATTCCTAGACCATACCCCCCAAATTTCTATCAAAATTGGCACTGCTGAGCTGTGTTTTCAGAGGTGCTTGCCCCACAGGACGAGCACCATGTCAGCAGTCTTCTGAGCAGCTCAACCAGACGAGGGGTGAAGTGCAGGGTACGCTGGAAAAGCTAAAAGTCTCCCCTCTGGAGACAGAACACCTTTGGAGGTTTGCTGCTGTCGTCTGGGCGCTTTCAGGAGCATTAAGTCCAAGCAAAAAAAATATATATATTTTAAATACTATTGGAAATCTTCATTTTGTTTGTTGCCTTCTCACATAAGGCGACAAAATTGCAGCTTCCAACTTTCCAAAAAGACCGTCCAAGTTCAGTGCAGTAAAAATATCTTGGAATCCAGTCACCAACCTCGGAAAACAGGAGTTTATAACTGAAATGGGGAACTGGAAACAGAAGTTGACAGGGGCTCTTCTGTTTCACGCATGCAGCACAAAGTCCAGAAACACAAACAGTGCATGAAAGAAGGAAGGGTGTTCTTCACCAGCTTAGGGTTGGATTGCCATCCAGCAATCCCGCTGGAAGCAGCTCCCTTTCTGCCCCCCACTTTCCCTTCCTATTGGTGGCAGGCTGCAAGAGCAGGGTCCTCTGTGGACTGGGGTGGGTGAGCGCTGAGATGCGCTGCCCTAGCCCACGGTGCAGGTAAGGAGTGGGGAGTAAAGGGTCCTTCCGTTTACTGCTGACTATTCCTTTCCACTCGATTGACTTGGGAGATACATTCCTGCTCCTTCTCCACGGCCCCAGTCTCTAATAGTTAATTCAGCCAATCGCACATGAAAAACTCTGCCCCCGTCCCATGGCTTCTCTGCATGGAGAAGTGAAAGTTGAGTCAGACTCTGTATGCTGTTTTTCTGCTAAATCAGTACACAGTTGTGATGAGTGATACATTTGAATTCTTTTCAAAACCAACACCAAAAAAGTATTGAAATACCACAAAGTATTGTGAAACCATTAATCCTTTTAAGAAAGGATTGCTGGAATTGGGGGAGGGGGAGGCTGTGGGAAGGAACAAGGAGTTTTTTTTCCAATATTCCACTTATTCCACATTTCCATGTTCCCAACTCATCAGATTTTGGTGTGGGACCAGAATTTGCTCTGTGGGACTGCCCTTTCTGTTTTTCTGGTTTCTGGGACTTCCAGCAGACTCTTTACCCCAGCACAGCTCCCTCCTTTTCCCACCCCTCTCTGGGGAGCACTGGATGCAGTTCTGGGCTCCCCAGTACAAGGGGGACCTGGAGATTCTAGAGAGGGTCCAGCATAGAGCGACAAAGATAATTAAGGGACTGGAGCATCTATCGTATGAGGAAAGACTAAGCGAGCTGGGCCTGTTTAGCCTGGGGAAGAGAAGACTGAGAGGGAATCTGAACAACATGTAGAAGTACCTTACGGGAGAATGTAGGGAGGATGGGGCCAAACTCTTCTCGGTGGTGGACAAGGGGTAATGGGTGAAAGTTAAAACACAGGAAGTTCCATCTCCATGTGAGGAAGAACTTCTTTCCTGTGAGGGTGGCAGAGCCCTGGCACAGGCTGCCCAGAGAGGCTGTGGAGGCTCCTTCTCTGGAGACCTTCCAAACCCGCCTGGCTGCCACCCTGTGCCCCGTGCTCTGGGTGTCCCTGCTGGAGCAGGGGGGCTGGACTAGATGATCTCTAGCGGCCCCTTCCAACCTCAACCATTCTGTGACTCTGTGGTTCTGTGGATGGTACCTGCACAGCACTTCTCTCTGCTGGGAGGTCGAAGGCAAGGGAGATGTGCTGCCATCTGCTAGACTTTTCCTACTGTATTGCTAGGCAGAGGGGCTAGTGCAGGTGCTATGGTGGGAAGGAGATGGGAAAGAGGGAGGGGAGGAACCAGGGCAGGGGAGAATTTGGTTGTGCAGAGCTGGAGTAGGCAGGTTTGTGCTGAGAGGGGTATAAGACTTAAGTGGAGAAGGTAGGTGCAGTCATGGCATTGTTTGGTACACCGTGCGTTCGGTATCACAGTGTTGCAGCCCAATATTAGTAGAGAACAGCCAGTTCTCTCATGCTCTCTTGCTGTATAGGAAAATCCTGCAGGTCCCACTATGTATATTCAGTAACCCTGTATGATCAATTCCATTATGTGTCACCACCGTAATCCTCCCAAGTGAGGACAGATCTCAGAATTTGGTACAAGCTAGTGAGATTTCACTCCTACATGTGCAACATTATGAATGTGACTAGTCCTAAAAACAGCAAAATGACTCACACACCATTTCTAGGACTGAGACTAAAGTTGTTTCATGGAGAAGTGAAAACAGAGTAAGATGCTATGACACAGGGATATTTGTTAACAATTCAGCATTGCAGATGTGGCTCTAATGGGGAACTGAATGTTCCCAATTTCTGAGTTATGAAGCTGGGGAATATTTCTCTTTTCTTTCCAGGACAGTTCATTCAGGCAAAGATGATTGTAGATTGGGTATTTTCAATGCGTTGCAACTCCTGTGTAATGCTGTTTCTTCTGTATGGCACAAGTTGTGCTAATAGGATATAAGTCTTGGAGAATATAAATAAATTACTGGAAACTCCTATTACTTGAAGTGGTGTGATTAATAGCAAAAATAAATGTCTTCATGTGTATGTAGAGAAGCATTTTGTGCCTGCACAGATAATAAATTAGTATATATGTAAAAGGAAGATGGTTTGGACAGGTAGTAGAGTAAAAATGAGGACCAGGGATCTCAGAAGGAAACCTCCCATTTGCATAATAGGAAATCATTGCTTATTATATACATAATTAGTGACTGAAATTCAATAGCTGATGAGATGAGGTAGATTAATCCTTTTTTGGTAATAAAAGGAGATAAATTATAATCAGTGAGTTATATTAAGTTGCATCAGTATGACTTTTAGTTTGGTATTTGATGCTAGTTTGTTAACTGGGTTATTCATCCCACGCATGGCCTAGCAGGGTGATCGTTTTGCTGGTATGGTGAGGAAGACCTAATCTGCATTCAATTAGCCACACGTACAGAGAGGGAATTGGCAGTCTGCAAGGACAGCCTGCTATGAGCTGATGTAAATGAAAAACATTGCAGAAATTGCATAAACTGACCTCATAAAAACAAATCACTGTATCACCTAAGGAAAAAAACAGCTGCAGATTGAATGGGGTTTGGATGGCTGTGTTTATACACTTGTGACTAACCAGCACAGGTATGGCAGATGTGAGGGTGAAAAGAAGTCTCCACCTCTTTGCCAACACACTGGTGACCGTGACCGAGGTGTGAGCACGAGTTATGTCTACAGATGAGTCCTTCTTCTGCAGCTTTGGTTGTCCAGAGGGTTCCTTTAACTGTCTTCCTACAAAATCTGTGCAATTTTAAATGGAAGATCAAGAAGGGTTAAAGTCATCAGCAGGCTGAGCCTGGGAGTAAAACGGGGGCTTATTGCATTCAGCAGCAGTTCTGACTCAGCCAGCGGGTGTGCCTAAATGAGCAAAATATTCCCTAGAGTAAGGGAGGGACGGCTTATCCATCCTGAGAGTAGTAAAGCAGTAATTTTGCATTACCTACTTACCTATGGTGAGTTCTGATCCTCATGTGCATGTGGGAGCTGGTGGAACCTTTTTCACAGGTTCTGGAGTTTTACAATATGATACAATAGGAAGGTTGAAAGGTTTTTTGTTTGTTGGTTTGTTTGTTTTTTCAGAAGTCAGACATCTTTTGGAGATTTCATCTTTTCTCTCTGTATTGGATAATAAAACCAGCAGCAAATCTAGGCATTTTTGCAGATAGAGCCTGGGGAGTCCTGTCATACAATACAGTGGCATTCTGTCCTGGGCAGCAGAGCTGTAGGAAAACTGCTGTTTAATGGGCAACTTGCAAAGTTTAATGGGAAAAGTTTGCAAAGTTTAGGCTTGATCTCACTGTGGCAGATAAATCTGTGGCTGGTCTGCATTCATAAGCGTAAGTGTCCATGGAGCAGCTCTCTGTGGTCAATGATTGGTAGGAAAGTGTCTTTTTTAAAGACAGCATAGTGGGTACCTGCAGTTGCAACTGGTTCCAAATGTCTCTCTTGATTGTGGGTATCTCCAAAATACTATCGAAGAATTATGCAAGTGCATAAGTGCTTACAGCCAGGGTGCTGCCAGTCACCAGCTGAATGGGGCTCAAAAATAGTAAGGGAAAATCTTTGTGAGAAGCGTAAAGATAAATCCTCATGAATGTAAGTGGGTGGATCAGATAAGATTTGAGATATTCCAAAACTTTTTGTTATGTGTCTCTCCAGCTAGATAACACGTGTCATTCGGGGTGTAATGTACAAATGCACTCATTCTGTGCTTGTTACAAATTTGGCTTAATCAGGCTACTATGTGCAATTATTCTGCTTAACTTACTAAAGGACAATATCATACGATCCAGTTTTGCAACTCTATTTACTGATGCTAAAAAGTTTTTTGCCTGGGGAGCTCTTGGCAGGCCTAGCTAAACAGGTAGTGTGGAATCCCTTTTCTCCCTGGAGGTTGAAAGAGTCAAATTCAGTCCTTATATAGTTGGGTGTAACTCTCATTGACTTGAACCAGAACACCCTCTGCTTGAACGGGCAGAAATTTTGTCCCCAGACCTATGCTATTTGTGAAGCTGCAATGATATCATTGTTTGGGTCTTGGTTTTCTATACTGCATCAAAGGAACCTGCCTGGGCATATGCAAAACTGCTCACTGCAAATTCGTGTGGATTGCAAGAGATACCATATTCTGTCATAGAAACTACTGGTGGTTTTGCTTTCCTTTAATCCTTAAACTCGGAATTGTAAATTAAGGCAATTCAGGCTCCAAGCACAAAACAGAGCTTCTCTCTGCCTGTACAAAAATGTAATTATATTTATCAATAAGTGAAGCTTTAGAAGCAGATACAGATCCACATAGGCCGACTCTAAATATTTATTTAGAGTCAAGGAAAGTGAATATACTCACTGTAGAGTCAGAAGACAAAAGTGCTGAACATCCACAGGAAGCTGAGGAACGTTAGACCTAGGGATAAAATCCCTTTCCAGGCATGCGGACTACTTAGTGTTTAGAATTTGCCTATCTTGTTAGCATAAAAACATAGGAATATCTGATTAGCATTCTCTGATGTAGAAAAGATGGCTGAGGGGATAAGACAGAGGTCTATGAAATCACGAAAGGCATGGAAAGGATGGAAAGGGATCACTCTTTCGTTCCGTAAAAGAAATGGAGAATTTCAAATGAGGTTAGTATGAAGCAGAGGCAAACAAAAAAAGATAGGTCTCTACATAGGAGAACTCCTTGCCAAAGAACAATATGGAGTGAAAAAGTCTGTCTGGGCTCCTGTAAGAACTGGCTAAGTTCATGGTAGAAAAATGCAGTGAGGTTACTAAGTATATAGAAACCATTTCCAGCCCAGGAAGGTTCTGAGCTGAAAAAATATGGGAAGCTATGAACTTCTAATGTGAAATATCATAGACCTGCCCTTTTTTATAATTTTCCTTAGCCATCCAGCTATGACTACTGTTTCAAATGCTGACCTAGCCAGACCTTTGGGCTGATCCACTACTGCCATTTTTCTTCTTATAACTGCAATATTTTTCCACACTGTTTCCCAGTGTTTTTCCATACTGGAGTGTCCAATACAGTGGTTAAAAAGAAATCACAGAAGTCTGACAAGTCATTTAGAGCACTGTACAATTGAAATAACTGTACATTGAATCATCATTTTCCACTACTTGTAAAATGGAGATAGAAAGAGAAGATCTGTGAATTTTGAAACCACTGGAAGGAAAGAAGAATGGTATTCTGGGCTCTTTCTGTTGGATTTTTTTGAGAGTGGGAGTATTAAAGAGTGCCTTTTGCATGATTTATGAAGGTGATCTGTATCTTTTGGGTATTTGTTTTCATTCTAGAAGTTATTCAAATAACTTCTAGGCAATGAAAAAATCAGCAGTATCTCTAGAAGAGGCTGATAAAAGGGGACAGAACTAGTGAAACTGTTAGGTCTCATAAGTCAAACAAATGAAAGAGATGAAAGATTTTTAGTCGGATTGTTCAAAAATCCCTTCCAAAAAGAGTGAGAAGTGGCACAAAACTTCAGAGAATGAAAGCAAGATTTCTCATATCAAAAGTTTTAAAAATAAACAAGAAATAAGTAAAGCAATGTAAGAAACAGAGACATTCTTAGCTATCTTTGTGCACAGTAAAAGAGTACAAATACTGCAAACCAGACTGCTTAAATTCACATTATCTGAAATTGTCATTTGAAAAATGAGAGGAAATGAAAGGTCTGGCCTAAAAACATTCATCTGATCCTTTCAGTTGCAATTGTGCGATCCTAGAAAACATCAAGTGTTAAAGGTAGTCCAGGTTTAACCCAGGAAGGTTTTCAAAACCAAGACTGTACTAACGCAAGAGCAATATTCAAAGTCGAAGGCGGCCAGAACGAGATCCCAACCACTCAGCTCCACGAGGACTTCCTTTGAGTACGTGAACATCTTGCGGGTAGATACGGACTGTACAAAAAACACACCAGGATTGTTCACCATTCCTGCTGAAGAGGAAGGGATCTGTGAACAGAAAGCTTATCGGCTAATGAAGAAAAAAAAGGAAGAAGCAAATTTAGTTTGCAAAGTAGAAATACTTTGGCAACCATTGTGAGTACTTTAAAATGGCTTTTTCATTATTGGAAACCCCCTTCCATCTAGTCCCCTGCTCTGCAGCATGCAGAAAAAATAAATAAGCCCTGGCTTACATTTAACTTGTCCACTTTTTACAGCTTCCCATCATCTCTCACTCCTCTGTTTCTTCTTTTTGTTTATGCGGCTTTTCTGCCTCATGTGCTTTGTCTCTGGAGGTTGTTCAAGCAGTTTCTTGGTGAAGTACTCATTTCCTTTCTTGTATATTTAAAGACTGTGATTTTTATTTTTATAGTAGTATTCATATTAAAAGCAATCAAAATAGCTCACAGAGAAACACAAAGCTATGTAGTAAAAGGCATCTTTTTGTCTTTCCTAGATGGAAGCTGGAATGTGTGTTTTTCTCTCTTGAAAAACTCTGCATTGTTACAAACATGGTTAGACTATTGTAATAAAAAGTAACTGAGAAATGAGAGCAGCGTGCGATAAACTGGATTGGAAGAACTGCTCCTTTGATGAGCTTGACCAGTTCTGGAGCAGTTACTACACAAAAAGTATTGCACAAATTTTCTCCAACACAATAGTTGGAGAATCTCCTTCCTGTCAAGATGTCTTAACTGAATATCACATGTTCACATTTTGTGTCACGCCAGTCTATGCATGAAAGAAACCCTTTCGATGTATATCGACTGGCTCTGCAAACTGCACTGTCCCTTTTAGAAGACTCCAGTGTTTTCTTTGTCTGTAGCTGGAGATCTCTTTGTTTTTTTTATTTTCCTGTTTACTGTGCATAATCTGTGGCAGTTCTTTCAGACAGGAACATTTGGCAAAGTGAGTTTCATTTAAGCAGGATTAAAATGACCTTTATTTGCAGTCTGAGCTCTCTGTGTATCTCACAGTCTCATCCAAACAGTGACATTATAGCGCTGAGAAATTGCCTTTCATATAATAAATGCAAATAAATATCAACATGCTGCCACTCGCGGAGTCCTCTGGAGAGCAGCTCTCCCTAAAAAGGGAAAGGAATGGGGCTGAAGTGAGAAATGTGCCATTGCCTCGACACAGATGTTTATTGCACATGTGCAGAAATGGAGGGGGCGGGAATGGAAGGGAAAGAAACTGCTGAACTAATCCAAGAATAGCTTGCCCAATGTCAGAGGAAGATGATAACATGAGGCAGATTTCTCACATTTCCTTATTTGCTATTGTGCAAAAATAGCCAAGTGTGCTATCTCCTTTGTACTGACCTACAGAGAAAATTCCTTTAAAAACAATTCCATTCACCCTCTGTTCCCCATAGCCCTTGGATAGTGGATATTGTTTGCATACAATATTCAACATCTCTGGGCTGTGCCCAAAATGCCTGAGGCTTTTACTAAATTAACATTGTCATTTTCAAGGAAGGGAATCCGTGCGGGTAATTAGGCCTTGCAGAAGTTCTGTGGAAGGTAAAAGGATCCTACTGAAAGTCAAATTTAGCTCAATGATGTAAATATTACAAAGCCAAGGAGTTTAGCTAAGACAGTGTTTCTTTAATGTGCCCGAGGGCCAAACGCTTTGCTGAGTCACGATGCAGAGAACCACGCGCCGGAAACCAAGGCGGGTCGATGACTGTTGGGTATAGGAATCTCTGTGGAAGCCAAATGTCAGGAAGAGATTTGACTCCGAGATCTTACACGAGCAGGAGGCTACCCAGGCTTATTTCTTCCCCTGCACAGTAGGCATAATTTGATGCAGATACAGATTCAGCATTTAATGGACCATCTAGTAGTCAGCACTTCTAATAGTACTTCTGTCTTGTTTTGATTTGAAGGGATTCTAATCCATTTTCTGTAAATTCCTTTCATTCTTCATTATTTTATTTTTGTTTTGGAACATGAAGTGGTTGTTTGAATTGTCTGAATTTGGAATCAAACAGAAACAAACCAAGTGTGGTTTGGGGACCACAGGAAAGGGGTTTATAGCCAACACTGTGATCCACAAAAACTGGCATAAAGGCTCTTTCTTTCTGCCTTCAGTGCCATGGGACTTAAAGGAAATAACTTTAATGGGCAGCTGCAAACAATTACTCAACTTTTTAATGGAACTCTGCAACATTATGAATCTGACCTGCTTCTTCAAAAGTGCTGATTTTTATTCTTTGGAAATAATCCCTCCACTTTTCATATGAGCAAATCCTGTGCTCCCGATTCAGCTCAAAGCCCAAACTCGCACTGTTTCTCTTCTGCAAGGCTGGAGCTTTTAGAAGCCAGCATTTGAAGCCAGATTTTGTGTTAGAGGCAAAGAGAGAAGGAAAGAAATAAACTGTTTCCCCATATGTTTTCATTTCTGCTTTCCAAAACACATTTCCTATTTTTCCCCTTTTGCTTCAGTGTTCAGCATTTCAAAGCAGTGGAAACTGGCTGCTGGAGAGGGAGAGTTGTGTACTTTCAGTAGGAAAATTTCTATTCGTACAAACAGCATGGTCCTTTCCACCTGAAAGGAACCACTTGAGAAACACCGGCCCTACCAGGTCTTCTGATCGTTGGGCTGGGGAATCCATGGTTGGGCCTGAGTTCACAGAAGCCGTTGCTGAAATCGTTTAACCCCTTAGAGAGGTGTGCAGAATTTGGGAAACGGATCAGGGGACAACAAAGCAAAACAAAATAGAAAGGTCAGCATAAACTGCCAGGAGATAAAAGTGTTTTGGGGGAAAATGAATGGTGTCAGTCTGATTCCTAGCCGAGCCATTAATGACTTCGTGAAAGAGAAGAGAGGAACTCACTGCATTCCAGACATGTCTGTAAATATTACACTAGTCTATTTATTACTCAGTGGCCTAAAGTCACATTATATAGACTATTGAAGGTCAGCAATTATAAAGACTCCTAGTCACTTGTTAACTGTTTGCTTTTCTTTCATTGCTACAGTAAAAGAGTAACTTAGACTACTGATTAAACCATGTTAGGCACAAGGGTCTGATAGACCAGAAATGACCGCACTGCTGGGGACAGCAGATTGCCAAACACAGGCAAATGAAGGAATGGGAAATGGAAGAACCAAGGCAGCACCTTGGTGATGGCTCCCTCTCCTTCCAAGCCTCCTCCTGTGTCTGAACTAGAAAACTTCCTGATTTCTTTTAGCTGCAGATGTCTTGTAGTACTTTCCTTTCCTATATCTGCCACAGACACTTTCCATAACTTTTTTATTGCAGTGCAGGAACAAAAGTCTTTGAACATATAGCAAACTCCCACCCTTTTCCTGAAATATAAACCTTTGTGTTTTGGTTAGTTCCATAATGCAAAAGCATTGGCCAACATACTACATGAATATTGCATTATGGAACTAGAGCCACCAAACACATGGTCACGTAGGTCACCAAGCAGTCATTAGATAGGGATGATTTTGGTCTTCTGCTGATGTGGGCTCGCTGTTAGATGGCGATCCACAATGAAATCCTCCGTATTTTACTAGTAGGGTAAGCCAGTTTGGTCATTTCGTTGTAATCGGTTTGAAAAAGAGGGTTAAAAAGAGGCAATTTAATACATAGCTATTGCACTTAGAATTTGGGATTGAGAAAGATAACTCAAATAGTGCTTTCTAAAGTGATAGTTCTAGATTGAAGAAAAGATTTAATCAGCTGATTTTATTCATTGGTAACAGAGTCAAACTAATGCCACATTTAACCTCAGAATAAAATAATTCCTGCCACTCCTGAAAAAAAAAAAAAAAAAAAGCTGTTTGAACAAAATCATGACAAATAAAAAACTGAATTACAGTACTAATAAAAAAGCATTAATCTCCAATTTGATGGATTGGTGAAAATAAGTTTAAAAAACACAGCAGAAACCTAGTGTTGGAGTGAAAATTGCAAACAATAAATAATTTAATTTAACGCTAAACAAAAGCATCTGAAGAAGACAGGAGGATAAGGGGCGGGTTATGTCACATGCTTATTTGTGGCAAAACACGTGGTATGACATCGAAGAATATTTTCACAGACAATCTCACCATCACACAACTTTCCATGTCTGCCTTATGCCACAGGCCCATCATTTTCAGCTGGTAGAAAATAACAACCTCCTTAGGAGTTGCACGAGATGCCTCAGAGCCCCTGTCTAGTGAGGCTCGTGGGGTGATCTGCACCTCTCCAGCAGTTTGTGCCAACCCCTCGTTGCTTTTAGTTGCAGTACCCAATTAGAAAAGCACTCTTACAAGAGAAAAGGATGCAATTACGAGGGCTCAAAAGCTCACTCAGGAGAATTGTCTGTTTATGGCATCTCTGGGATGGATCGTGCATGCCCATGCTGCAGCAATGCAGAACGGTGCTGTAAAGGCACCGCCTGCCCCCAAGAACTTGATGTTACCCCCTTACTCACAGGGCTGGTCTGTATTTGGACTAGTAATTCTGTTCTTTCTAACAGGATGGCTCATGTACAAGGCTGACTTAGAAAGGGCTTTAAGTAAATAAAATCTCCTTATTCTATAGAACCAACTTTGATAAGAGAAAACAATTAAGAGCTATATATCACAAGTATATTATAGCATAAAACATAACATATAATAGGATAAGGATTTCCAGTTTTGAAAATAAAATTGTCGGTTTTGCCTTGACATATATTTTCCTTAAATGTCTCAGCTTTGCCCAATCCCATTCATGCAGCAGCAGGAGTCTATTATCCCATAATAAATAATGACGTATCCCGTGGATATTGTCTCTCAATTTTCACTCGGTGTGTACAGAATGAGGGTATTGTTTATAACCAGTTATGTGACAGAGAACAAAGAAAAGCTAAAAACAATTTTACTTAGGTCATGCTCTGGATATGTTTTGGATTACAAACATTTACAAAAAATACATATATTTTCACATTTATTGATTATAGACAAGAAGCAATAAATTCTGGCCTAACTTATTTACAGAAAAACAGATTTATGGCTTGTACTTTGAAATACATAACTTATATAATGAAAACGAGTAATTGCTTATTGCAATTTACAGATACCTTTCCAAGATATAAAGAAGTCTTGTAAGTCTGCAACCAGGTGTTGCACCAGCTTTACGACAATAGTTTCTAGCTCAATTTATTACATTATTTCATTTCCTTGGTGTGGAGATGTAACGCTGGACTTCTAAACTAAAGAGCAGTTTACCAGTCTGAAATAATTTACTCATATTTGCCCTATAGCACTAATTTTACTTAACTGAAGTTGCCCAAAGCATTCAATTTCTGTGTGTATTTTCAGGGAACCGCTGGAGGGAAACAGCACTCCCAGGAAGGGGTAAAGGCAAGGCTAAGTAGTTTGAAAGCCTTGGCCCTTCTGGACTACTCCAGGGAGCCTAATGCATGTCTCTCCCCAGTTCTGTTCTGTGTAAAGGTGCTTCTTTCCCCACATATAGCTCCGGCATCTCAAACACAGCGGACCCATACAAGTGTGCATTTAAAGGAGGTGAATGGGGACTAAAATCCACGAGGCAAACTCAAATACTACTTTTCTCTAGGGCATGGTTAACTTGTGCCAGGCTGCAGCACAAGTTGGAATTGCTTTGGGATTCCCATTCCTAAATTTACATACCTATTTTCTTTTTTTTAGAAAAGGCACAGGACTCACTTTTTTTCTTTAAAAACCCTTCCAGAAGAGGAGGTAACATCACCCATTTTCCATGTACAAGGCTTTCAGCCACATTCAAAACATCTAGGTAAAAGCCCCTCTGCTCGATAGGGATCACACTTAACTCTCTTGTTGCAGGAATGTGTCTTGAATACAGGATAAGGGACCACTTGGTGGAGAGGAGAGAGAAATCAGGTTTAATCTTTGCCATTGAAGCTCTTCAGCTTTCCACAGGGAAGTGAAAGATTCCAGGGAGCAGCGAATGCGCTTGAGTCTCTGGGTCTGTGGCAAGGGTATCTGCTGTGGAAAATGTGGATTTGACATTTCCCAGACGCAGAAAAGGAGCCTAAGGCCGGATTCCTGCCCGAGTGCGCTAAACACCAAGCCTTTGGCTAAAAGCGGATGTCCATCCCACCTCTTCTGGCTATATTTTATACAAAGCCTGATTTTCTGTTGTGTTCAGATCATGCCTAGTCTGAACCATGCCCCGAGTCTGGAAAACTGGAGCAATTACAGATTTTAGGTGCTTCGTCCTTTGGTGGTTGCTAACTGCTGGTTTGAGGAAAATAATTTTGGAGCTGGGACTTGTCCCTGCAGGGCGGACAGGGCAAAGCAGGTTTCCTGCAGGCTGGTTAATGAATACACACTGCCTTCCCCAGGTAGACCCAGCTGGCGGGCAGCACGCAGCCTCAGGCTTGCCCAGGGAAGCCTATTTGGGCTTTTCCCAAATAGGTTGATGTTCATGGGCACAGTGTAACGTGGACAGTGAGCCTCACCCTTCGTGTGCACATTTGCAAAGCCACAGAAAGGAAAAGGCAAGCAGGGCTTTTTAGGGCTGTCCACGGGAGAGGGAAACAGGACTGCTCCCTGCTGCTCTTGTTGCTGCCACTTTCTTGGGAGAAAGGACTCGTGTCATGATCTGGTGCATCCGCAGAAGGGCTGATACCTCCTGGAAGAGGCAGCCTGGCCAAGCATGTGCAGAGCAACTGCTTGTGTGTGAGTGCAATTTGGGTGTCAGATGTGCTGCTCGTTCGTAATCCAGTTGATCTGCACGAGCTGTTTGCACGTGTCCAGTTCTTACATGTCAGACAGCTCGGGCAAATATAAATAATCTTCAGATTCCGCCGGTCAATCCACCAGCTGCAGGGGAGTTAGGGCAGTTGAAGTTCACTTTGGAACAAAGGTGCTGCAAAGCCTCAAGTGTTTGCAACTGTCCTCAATCAGGAATCTTGTCTTTGGTGAGGCTTGAGTTCACTTCAGTGCACAGTTCCACACTGCTTCCCATTCAGGTTGTTCCCTGGAGAAATATACTGCTGAGGGATTTTAGGACTGGCTACTCTACTTAAACTACTAAAAACAAACCCAAGAATTAGACCATGGTATGGTGTAGTTCATTCTTTCCAATTAGATCTGTCATTAGAAGAATGTAATTTATGACTTTGGAATCAATTCTGTGGTCTTGGACTAAGCAAATTCCCCCTGAAAGTAAAAGGATAGATTTTGAACTCAACTTGGAATATTTCAGCTCCATTGTCTGTTAGGAGAAATAAACATTAATTTAAGGTTACATACTTGCATGTGCCAAGCTGCCTGAATCTCTGTGTACAATACAAACTACTTTGTTTTTTACAATTAAAAAAAAACAATCTTTCAGTATTGTTTACAACTTTTAATGTTTGCTTGTCAGACACAATTATTCCTGATTTAGCCAAAATAAATTATTTCTAACAAGTGATCAAAGTAGAAAACAATCCAGTTGTATCAGATAGCTTATAGTGGCAGAAAATACCTTAAGAGAATTCTTCCAAGAGCAAATGTATTCTGCAAAAAAAAGGAAACAGCAGAAGCATCCTGTATTTCCCTGCAGTTCAGCAGTACTCTTTGCCAACACCAACATCATATACTTTCAAAGTTATGTTTTTCTTATTCTTACGCTGTGCGTTTTGAGGTTACCTCGGGCAAGCCAGCTTGGTATCAAAGTCCTCCATACACGTCGGTGATATGAATTTGGATGTTTTTTCTTCCTTGTTTGTCCTTGAAAAAGCAGTTGCAAAACCTTTATCTAGTTATCAGCATTACATGTAAAGAAAGGGACATCATAAACCCTCTTTTTAGTCTTTTCAGGAATTGAGGAGAACACCATAACATTTGGGTAGTAGAGTGTTAGAAATCATTTACTCGCTGAAGTGGCCAATGGCTGGGAAGTGACAATAAAGTGTTTCTCCCATGCGTGTGCTGCTTGTTTTGGTTAGAACATATTTTGAAATATGCTTTAAAAATCCTTCAAGGATGGATTTGTTTTTGATGTTGCAAGAATCCTCCGTGGCTGCCCTTTGCACAAGAACCTGGTGTATTTATTGACGGTGGGAAATCCTTGCTTCTGCGAAAGTCTTGAAAGGACAGCTAAAGTGTTTGGGGTTTTTTGTGAAAACAAAGTTGAGATAGATGATCTATGGAACATCTCTGGCAGAAAAAAAGGAAGGCTCGGGAGAGAGATGAGATGGCTTCATTTACAGCTGCATTTTTCTGTTTTTACGCTGATTTAAATCTGTTGAAAACATCCATGTCTACATTAAAGGAACACAACAGCTAATCAGATCAGGTAGTCATAAAGATATAGATTTATATTACATGAAAATTAAAAAAATATCACTGGCGATGAAATTTGAGAGGTCCTATGAGGACCTCTTTAAAGCTGGAATTCAACAGCATTTCACATGACTTTAGTGAGACTATAATTCAAATATTCAATGCAAGCTTTCTGATTTTCAATTTCTCCAGAAGCTAGCACTTGATTGCTAAAAGTGTGACTATCACAATTAGTGACCTTCAAATTATTTACTTTTTCACTTCATTTGTGTTAGGAATTCATTTATTGCATTTGGCTGTCATCTTAGAATAACTACGTATTTATTTTTCCTTGAATTAATTCTTCAGTCACATCACATTATCATACATAGACTTCTACATTTTTTCTTACTGTTTTATAGTAACTCATAAAGAAATAATTTTTTTAAAAGCTTCTCTTAAACTCATTCCGTTGATATCTGATTACTGATTTGAGGAAGAAGAGAAAATATATTAAGTCTAAACCTAGTCTTAAAGGCTATCTTTCCATTTGTTTCACTAGACTTGCTCTGGATTAACACCACTCCAACCGAGGGCATTAAGGGCCTTGACTAACTTAAAGTTTTGTTGATCTCCAAAATTCATTGTCCCTTGAGGCAAATATTAACCTTGGCTTCATCCCACATCAATATTTACTTTGTAAATCAAAAAACTTCGACGTTTTATCACTCCAGTTAAAGTCAGTATCTGTTTAATAACTTATACTACATATCAGTACTGCCAAGAGTAAATTCCAAACCTCCTTTTCATTGGTGAGGTGTTTTTCCGTGTTTCATATGTGTTCTACAGCTTTATAGGTAGGCTTCCTTGGTAATGTTATTATTTTGCTAGCTCTGTTTTGTAGGAATTAATGGAATATGGCATGCAAATACATACAGAGGACTCTTGCCTTGGTTTAAGGATGTCCAGGCTCGACAGCTCCAAGTGGTTGCCCGAGGGGCATTTGCACAATCTTAAGTGCAGCTTGATGCCTCCAGCTTACAGCCTCCTGTCTCTAGCATCTGACAGCTGGACAGATGCTGCCTTAAATGACGAGCGGAGCAGCTCAGGCTCAAGTGCCTGGGAAGCTTTGCTGCCCATCCTGGTTTGCAGGGCACAGTGGCAGGTTGGTGTCTTAGGCTTCCCCGTGCTTCATCACCGCTCCCTCTTTGCCTTCACCTCACTCTTCTGCTCTAGCAAGGACAGCAGTTCTGGTCTCTCTCCTTCCCCTGCCGCTCTGAACATCCCGTGGTGACACCGGCACCAGCTGAACCAGCTCCCAGGCCGGCAAAACCTTCCTGGGCTTTGCATCGTGTGCGTACGCAGCAGCGTCCAGCCCCAAGCCAGGCTGCCCTTGCACCACGGGCACTAAGAAAGAAGGAAGAGAGCACTAAGAAGGCAGCTACTCTCCCAAGGCAGCTACGGTTTAGATGGGTGCAATGGATAAAATGGGGCATTTGTAGGAACATAAATATGAAAGAAAATTGCACAGAGAGTTACATAAAAATGGAAACATACACTAGAGTTTGTTCTGCTTTAACGTTTTATCTCTTTTGGGGTATGTTTAGCATTATCTAAAGAACAGACCAAAAAGCTAATTTAATTCTGGCACATTCTCATTTTATGTAGCGAACCCCCAATTGATATTGTGTGGATGGGAACAAAAAAAGCTGTCAGCATAAAGTGTATTCTAATGCAATGTATTGTACACATTTGTTTAACCACAGATAAGACTGGAACTGATTTATTTCCTGACAGTACAAATGGAAACTATTGGGGCCACACTTGTAGTGTGAATCAGTGCCATTTCATTCAGCCATTGATTTCAGTGATATTTGTTGCAAGTTCTGCCCTTTCAAAATGGTATTTTTATTCAGGCTGAATAGTCCCCTTGGAATAAGAGACAGGGACTTCATCTTACAAATCCAAAGTAATATTTGAAAGGAGACAAGTGTAATTATTTCCATTTTACAGATGGGAAAATTGTAACAGAATGAAACAGAGTCACATTACCCAAAGTCTCACATCATACAATTATCACTGAGACAATTTCTTGTCTACCAGAAATAGATCCAAAATCTGGCACATTCACACAACCTTGCTTAATTGTTTTGTTTTTTGAGACACCAGCCTTGTTTTTCTCAGGTCTTTGACTAGCTTCCTTTCTATTTTTAAATCATTAAATCATGCTGAGATGTGAATGACTTGTGTCATAAAGGCACTCCAAGGTGTCCATTTCAGTATCAAGTAGGTGAAAAATACTGAAAAAATGAAACAAATATCCTGATTTTGGGTAATCTGAAAAGCATTTTGGATCTCCCTTCCCTTCCCTTCCCTTCCCTTCCCTTCCCTTCCCTTCCCTTCCCTTTCCTTTCCCTTTTTTTCCTTTCCTTTCCCTTTTTTTCCTTTCCTTTCCCTTTTTTTCCCTCCTTCCTTTCCTTCCTCTTTTTTTTTGCTTCTTTCCCTCTCTTTCTCCTTCTCCCCTGTCCCTCTCTTTCTGCCGGCTCTCTCCTTCAGGCTACCTTAAGTACAGCTGTTAAAAATAATACAAGATTTGTTTTTCTAAATATTTAAACAACGATTCTTTCCAGGAGACAGGAGGAAGAACACTGCCTAAAGGGCATGTTGTGCCAGCTCTCCTAAGACCTTCCTTGTGATTTTTCAGTAGCCTGCATAATAATGTGGTTGAATAAAATTAAAAGTAGGATAAATATCACTGTACTACAGGTGGTACTTGCCTGAGTCACAGAATCCTTTTCATGACAACAAAAACAGTTTATGAAACTCTTTTAAATAATAGGAGAAACAGGTGCCTATTTCTTCTTACAGTATTTACTTCTTATTCTTATGGTAGTAATTTATTAAATCTCAAGGATTCTACGTAAAAAGTTTCAGGAAGCTATTTTGTGGAATCAGGTATAGAAGCAGCAAAAGAACAAGGAGAGAGATGCCATTTTGGGGGGGGCAACGGGAAACCTGAGATTTTATTGCGAAGAATTTTCATGTTTCGTGGGCGCTCTCCAGGGAGCTCGCCCAGGCCGGGGCTGCCTTTGCAGGGAAGGGGGACACGGGGATCCTCTGCCTGCAGCAGGTCCAGCCAGGATTGTTGTTAATGGTGAAGTATCCTTGGTTTCATGGGCTTTGCATATTTTTAGGCATTTCAGAGGCATTGTAATGATTTTCCTCCTGTTAAAACCAATGCAAACCTTCCTACTGACTTAGATAGGAGGATGTTTGGGTCTGTGGCTTCCTTCCTGCACTTCTGTTTCAGTACCTCGACCAGTTTCTTTTGCTCCTGCTGGCAAGTCTTCGGCTCGCAGGACTAATATGATATTCAGCCATGCCAAGGGTGAAACTTGGTTGCTTCTTTCCTCATGCTGATAGGATCATTGAAGCGCCAAGACCAAAACTGTTGCAATGCCCCTAGTTGCTGCCTGCCCAAATCCACAGCATTTGCTGGCACTGAAGGCGGCTGAGGACTTTGTTGGTGACTCAGAGTCAGGGGGTGGGTGGCGGAAGTGGTGGGCAGTGAGAACGATGGCTGTGGCTCAAGCACCGAGCCTGGGATGGAGCTGGATTTTTATTACGCTGTAATTCGCACCAGTGGGGTGGAACTGGACAACGTGGCCCATCTTTGCAGCGATTACAAGTTCTTTCCATGTCCCCCAGAACCCTGGGGAGTTTCAGCTCTGCTTTCTGTGGTGTGCTAGCATATGTTAACGAGTGTCTCCAAAACTAACAGAAGATTCTGGGCATGGAAGTGGAGGAAACATTGATGGCAAGCAGAAAGGACAAGCAAGAGAACCAGATAAATAAAGCTGTGCATTTGGTGTGATATTCAGGTCCCCTGGTGTTTGCTGGGGAGCTGGCTCAGGCTGCAGGAGCTCAATTATTTGTGCCGGTACACATGGTTACTGGATGGCCAACTGGGAAATGTAAGTTGAATATTAAAAAATATATCTAATGATACAATTTTCTTATCATAGGATTCTCTGACAGAAAGGGTATGTGCTGCCAGATGGAATCAAAACTTGCCGTGAGAAAAACCTAATTCAGGATTACCCAAATTCGGTAATTCCTGATGGCAGCCCATCCGCGGGGCGCACGATCGGCACGCTTGGCCCCTGGAGCTCAACGGGGAGCAGCGGTCACACCGGCGGGGCAGCACAGGGCACCCCGGGCAGCGTTTGCGGAGCCCGCCAGGCGCCGGCGCCGCCGAGGCGCTGCCGCGAGGCCGAGGAGCCCATCGCTCGCCCTCTCCTGGGCCCTGCTCCTGGAAGGGACCCTCTGAAGCATCACAGGGGCACCTGTAGCTGCGCGAGGCGTGGGGACCTCATGTGCCTTCTTCCCCAGCACTGCACCCATGCGAAACAGGCTCGAGAAATGAGCAATGCCTGTGAGGGGTCCGTGCTGCTGCATTACACACAGAGTTTTCCTCTGCGGCCTGATCATTTAATCTTTCTCTCACCCTTTTCCCTGTTACTGCTGATCCAGCAAAACCACTGCATCTGCCAGGGAGAGGAAGCCACCATTATTTACATTAAATTTTGACCAAGGGAACGCCCTGATAAACGGGGTCACGAAGGACACAGAGCCTGGTTGTTTTTTTTCTTGAGGTTTCTGTGCTTTGTTGTGAAGGACATTTAGAAATGTACTGATCTTTCTACATATAATTGATGCTGAAAACAAGTTCAAATGAATACCTGCAATTCAGGACCTTCTCTAAGAGAAAGTTTTGCTCAGACAAATAAGGTGATGGAGGAAATTTAAGTATTACTTCTCAGTAGACCACTAGTTACTAATAACTGCTGTGGCTTATTCCAAATAACTACCAGCAGCAACAGCAAAGAGAACACACTCTTCCCAGAAAGGCAACAGATTTTGTTAAGGACTAACCGGCAATGTCTTCACAAAATTAAGGCTAGGAAATTATGCACTTAAATGCCATGTCAAGCACATCTCTAATACACAGAAAACTGCTTCAGAAATGTCCTGTGATCAAATTCAAGTATTTCTTGATTCAATTATTGCAGTATATGAATATTTAGTTTGTAAAAAAAAAAAAAAAATAAAGTGAAATATTTATCTGTTAGTCCTTCAAGTACTGTTATTAGGTTAGCAGCAGAGATGTTGAGCACAGCTGAGAGCATGAACCATAGGAAGGGCAGCACCAGCCGCATGACTTGAAGTCCCAGACCCAGCACAACCTAGAGCGGAGCTGAGATAGCTAAAGTTCTCAATTGGTCACTTACCAATAGACACTCCCCTGGCAGAAACTGCATAATAATAATATATTCATCACACGTACCCTCTCTTCAGCCACTTAGAAGGGTCTGGCATAGGGACCTAACTCAATGACCAGTCTGAAAAACCCAGAGCTGAACTTAGGGAAAATATCTTCCATGCTGGAGGTTTTGTCACAGGATGTATGACCCCATGGTGGGTTGTGACCAAGTACACCATAAATTATGTGATATGACACTCTCACTGGAGCAGTGCAGGGGCCCTACCTTCTGTTCCTGGCTGGCCTTGGTATTACAGAAGGCTTTGGCTTTGGCCATGACTTTACAGGGCGCCACAGAGAAAATGTGTAACAACCCCCCCTATGTAAGAGCTAAGACAACGTGGTGTCCTGGAGGTCTCGACATGATGCAGTCCCTGAATCCTGGGGCTGCCCCAGGGCATCATTAACTTGGACAGTTTTGTGACTCTTTATGATTCCCCAGTGGCTGGGGAGATCTCTGGTTGCCGTCTTTCTTATCACACAAAATACAGTGGAAAAAAAACCCTAACCCTTTCCTTCAAAGAATGGTATGCAGGACTTTAAATAAGCAAGTATTTTAAAGTGGAAGGTCAGCCGAAACCACATCCCGAAATCTGAATTACAGAGCTCTGTGTATGCAGTCTGTGTGCATGAAGGAAAAAGCTCTAAGTCTTTGCAGCAATTTCATCAGGATAACAGTATTTTGATCTTA
Source organism: Nothocercus julius (assembly GCA_013398735.1). Taxonomy (NCBI): domain Eukaryota; kingdom Metazoa; phylum Chordata; class Aves; order Tinamiformes; family Tinamidae; genus Nothocercus; species Nothocercus julius. The sequence continues at coordinate 4,722,758 of VZSV01000003.1, forward strand.
TCTCTACAGCAAACTGCCTGTTACAGTTGAGCTGAAAAATACGTAACGCTGCACGTAGGGGAGTAGACAGCTAAGCTAGGAAAATATGGTTTAGACTTCTTTGCTTTGTCTCTATAACTACAGCATTGCAAATTGATACAGTTTGGGATCACATTGCATTTTGGATTAGTGAAAGATTTATTCTAGCAAGGGTTGCTAGTGCTATGTGGATTCTTCAATGAACAATTGAGATTGTACATTGTTTTGTTCCAGAAGTTATCTCTTAGAAACTCCTTGAATTTCTTTTTATTGATTTTGCAAAATCTGTTCTACAGTGCAGCGATTGGGGATCGTGATGCAGAAGTATTACATGAAGAATTCACACTTTCTTCCTTTCTAAACCCTGCATTAATGCTGCAATAGGATTTGTAAATGGGTCTTCTCAGAACGCACCACCACTTTGTAAACCTGAGGGTTGTGGCATGTATGCAGAATCTCTATATTTTGTTTGTAGTGGTTCCCAGATTATTCTCAAAAAAGCAACACTATTCAGTTACTTAGGAGAAAAAAAAGAAATCTAATACACATAGAAAGCAGGCTGTGATTCCAGAACATGAAGTCTTTTGCGATTATGCTAGTTTAATTACCCCAGTTCATGCATCGCCCCTTCAGATGTTCCCACTCAACGCCTTGTGCAGCTGCTGATGAATCAGCCCGAGGAGCTGACTGGCTTCAAAACACCCGGTTTTGGGGCGGTTTGTAGAGCTGGGCCCTGTTTGCAGGCAGGTTCGCGGGGCTCCATGGCCGGGCTGCACTGGCGGCTGTGCCGGCAGCCCTGCGGAGAGGCACAGCATGGCGAGGAGCCAGAGGTGCCAAGGATAGGAGTCTCTCACATTGGCATTGCTGCCAAAGACTTTGTCTTTTCACAGATAAAACTTTGACTTTGTCCTCTACAACCATGTAGTAAGTTGTATGAGGCACTGCAGCTGGTCTTCAGAATGTAAAGCAGATCTCACAAGCAAAAGCCGTTAGATAGTAAATTTACTCGCTTTCCTTATTCTGCCTCCTCCAGCTTGTTGCTGTTGCGTGTGTTCAAACGCGCGGTTCCAACACCACATTTATACCTTTGTGCTTTAGCACAAATACTTACATCTCCCGCTGATCTTTGTGAGAGCTGGTGTCTTCCTCTTGACAGCAAGTCCCAGACACGCCGTGGCAGTCATGCCGCCCGCTAGAAGCTTGCAAGGTCTCCAGGCCCGCAGCCTGCAGGCCTCGGCCACACCGGCTCGGCTCAGGCACCGGCAACAAGAGAAATCTGTAGCCTGCACATATTTAACAGCTTATTGCTGTAAATTATGCCCAGACTTTGTGTAGGCTATTCAGGCTACGAGGCGTTGATGGTTTTCTCCATAAGGCGAGGTTTGGTGGGCTTTAGAAAGCAGGTCTCAGTTGTACGTTGGAAGAATCCGCGCAGCACCAGCAAGCGCTGCCACAAGCGTTACATTACATTACATTACATTACATTACATTACATTACATTACATTACATCACGTTATATCACGTTACATCACGTTACATTACATTACATTACATCCCATTACTGAGCAGGCTGTCTCAGGTAAGTAAACCTAAAGGCATGACACTAACACAGTGGCATTTTAGCAGCACAGATGTGGAAATTCAGTATACCATTCCAAGTATACTGCGTAAAAGAGGTGCTTTTGTGTGCATGAACACTTTTCATTCTTAGTTTACTTGCTGCCTCATTGGCCTGGGTCCATGAAATTATGCCGAACACGAACCGCTTGCAACAGCAGCTGTGAAAGTGGCCTCCACATCAGCTACTGCCCCTGTCTAATAACTGCCACTCGCAAGCACGGGTCCTGCCAGGCCCTCCCAGGTCACTCTCCCTGCCTCACCTCTCCTGTGCAGAGGCACCGCAGGGCCCGGCACCCGCGGAGCCGCCGCACTGCTTCTCTCCTCTGTCTGGCTGAATGTTAAATCTTGCATTTATGGCTTATATACACAGTGTGAGTATGCTAGGTCAGGAGATTTCCCCTTTCAAATATCCAAATACACTGAAATTCTTTCCTCTCCCCGCACTCCCCCCACCCCCAACACACACACCAAAAAGCAACATTTGATTTCAGCACAAGGGATCAGAGTTTGCAATATTAAATTTGGTCACTTGTCTCCCAGTTTGCTCAGGTCTCTTGTTTTCAGCATGTGAAGGAGTTAATAAATTGCACCTGCTTTCCAGAATACTTTGACCAGTGAGTAGTTCATGAAGACTGAAATGAAGAGATTGCTACTAGAAAAAGGAGATGGAAAAATCAAAGCTGGTGCTGAAATCTTAAAAAAATATATATATATAAGAACATTTCATTAACCAAAATAAATATGTGTGAGCATTTTCTTTCCACTGCTGAATGCACGCATAATATATGGTTAAATTACAGGCATATGGTGTTCACTGAATTCTCTTAAATATTTCCACTACGCTCTAAATGAAGTGTCAAGTTCTGTAATGAATTGGTTTGTTCTGTAGATAGTGTTGGACCTGCTTGTGTTCCTCTGAACTCAATGTGTGTGGGAGGCTCCACTTCTCAGGTGGTGTTTAACTTCTTGCAAGACGGGGGCCCCGCTTTCTGCTTTAGATGAAGTGTATGAGCTGCTTTAAAAAAACATATTTTTAGTTTTATGCAAAGCATTCTTTCTTTGAGTCCAGTTAGGTGTCAGCCTAATTCCCACACACCTAAAACACAAATTACCAGGGCAGCAAAGACATGTTCAAATTCCAAATATGCTTTAGTGCAGCACAATGGTTAAGATTTTATTTTTTTATTTTTTTATTTTTAAAAAAAGCTAGTTAGTGCAGTATTAGGTAGGTCACTCTGGCCACATTCCCAGAATTTAACAGTGGGGGCCTTGTGGAATGCTAAACGATGTGTATAACAGTATTCAGGCTCTCCGTGAGCCAATCCGTCAAAACATTTGCTGCTTTGAAAATGTGTTCTTCAAAAAAAATGGGCATATGGAACTTATTAGACTATTTGGTGGAGTTCAGGCAGCAGAGCCCAAGAGAAGCATAAAAACATTTGAGGACACAATTCCACCTTAAGGTAATAGGATCTCTAAACTGTTCTTTTGCAATCAAATACATACAAAATACAGGCAAGGAACATCCTGGATGGAGACGTTTGACGTTCCAAGCAGTCACAAGACCCTAAGTAGAGAACCTGTAATAGCAGCAGAGAAGTAGTGGCCTGACTGCAGCAGTGGCCGTACGTTTGGTTCTGGTTCCTCGACCGAGCGTGTTGATTCTTGGCTCTTTAGCAGTTCGAGTTGTCTCGAGGGGTTGTGACTCAGGATTTCAGCGCCGTGGATTTCTGTGTCCCGGTGCATTGGCAGTGAGGATCAATGAGCCTCCCTGGAGAGGCAGGAAGACAGGACATGAATGAGTTGCCATTTTCCAGCACCTGCTTTTTCCTTCTTCCCGATTCCTTGTCCCTGTTGCACAGGCACAGTGACCCCACAGTGAGCAGATCTTCTTCTTGCAGGGGGAAAAGCCAGGGCAAACCGCCCAGATGGCTCAGATTAAACTGTGGCTTTGGCAGCCACAGTCAGAGATAGCATCAGGTTTGCTGCCCCAGAGGGGACCTAGAGCAAATCGTTACAGCAAGTTGTGCCTTGAGGAGAGGATAAGAGGGAGGTGGAGTGGCCTGCACCAGCTCTACACCCTGGCCCTCCCTCCTGGCTGCCCCGTCTCCTCTTTGAGCACAGCTTGGTGGCCTGGGCACCTCCTCTTGGCGCCCCGTGCTAGCCCTGCTCGCTACTGCAAAGGGTTACAAGGCCTGTGCAGGGCACGTTTGCCATGAGATGGTTGTTTAGCCTCTTTCTTATAACTCCTGGGAGAGTCCAGCACAGTATCTGTGGAATTTGGAATTGTGATCATTTCTTTTTTTTTTTTTTTTTTTTTCACCCTTGGGACTTTTTTTTGGTGGTATTTCCCTTGCTGTGCAAATGAGGCCGGACGTGATACTGAGGTGTTTTTCTGGACAAATAGGCTTAAAATAGGATCGTTACCTTTTAAAGCGAAGTTAGTACAACGGCTTCGACAGCTCTTACACTGAACCTCACATTTACAGCTCTTAGGAGGAAAGCAATTTTATAGACATTGCAGGAGTGACAGAGAATGACCCGGTGACACATAGATGCTGTCAAGTGATGCTGAAGTTAACGGCCACCGATACTGTTGAGTTGTTTGCAGTATGAGTCCTGTGCCTTGGCGTATGTCTTGCGCTTCCTCCCATGGCTTGATCCAGTCTGGACCGCACTGCCTGGCCCCGGAGCCCCTGGGGAACAGGCTCCTGCAGCCCCCTCTCCTCCTTCCCCAAAGTGGGATGCTGGAGTGTGGCCAGCCTTTCCTCCTCGGGAACGGGAGACTCCCTACACATGGGCAGTGGGGAGCACGGTGTCCCCAGGCATCCATTGGGAAGGATCAGTGTCACAGTCCTGTTTTGTGTTCAACCCCTACAACAGGCTAATGCATCCCAGCAAACAGGTCTCAGCCCCAAGACATTGCAATGGCTGGGGAGCAGAGAGAAAGGAGAAAGAGGGAAGCATCTCCACCTTCAATCACAGCCCCCTGGAAAACCCTTGTCCAAAAAGCTCAACATGATACTTGGCAATATTGTGAGAGTTTGTTTGTTTTCATTATGGCAAGGAATTCAAATGGCAGTGTCCCTGTCTTCTCTGCAGAAATGCTGTATTGCTTTGTTATGCAAAGGACCTTGAAACAAGCCGCAGCATCCAGGAGAAACTTTCCCTTTTACTTTATTCCCTGTATCTGGAAGAAACTCTCGGGAGACAGAAATTTCTTGGAAACTGGACACTAGTGCACGAGTGGAAACTTTTGAAAAACGGAATTGCTCGTGACGGGCTTGTGGCTGCCTCCACTGCAGGGCTGCAGTGTGTGCGAATCCCGTTAACTGCAGAGACCTTCCCAGGGCCCTCGGCACTGATTTTTCCTACCTGAGGGCAACCATCCCGCCGCATTCGGGAGCTGGATTTTTGCATGGCAGAGACACGATGCTGCAGCCACAGTGCTGGAGCCAGGGCAGTATTTTTGCCTCTATTGCAGATGAGAAAGAAAAGAGTGGCCTGGGTGGAAGTTTCAGAAGTGCTGTGCCTTGGCCTTGTGCCACCTCTTTTGAAGTCATTCCCGTGGCGTTAGACTGTAACAGAGTCAGAACAATGTCGAGCTCCTTTAAAAAATCCCACCCACCATTCGCAGTGGCTGCTTCTCCCCAGCCGGAGGGTTTTGGTGCTGGGAAGCATCGTGGGATTTTGTAACACTCCCAGCTTGACTCCCCGTGAGCCGTGTTCCCTCGGGGGAGCCTCCTCCTGACGCTCCCTGCTCCTGGCCCTGCGGGAAGAGCGGTGCCACCACGGGCATGTGCGCGGCCCTCAGCAAGGGCATCCCGGGGGAATGTGCCTGCCCTGCTGGCATCTGTCGCCCCGCCTCGCGTTGAAGGAGCAGGTTGCTGGGCTTGCTGCTCCTCGCAGCGCTGCAGAGCGCAGCATCCGCCTCTGGCTCCCTGCCTGTGCAGGTGGGGTAGTTTTGTTGTTGGTTACACCGAATGTGGGTTTGTGTTTGAGCGATTCAGCTGTCACACCTCTAGCTAAAGATCCTCTTCTAGTTTTATGAAGCTTTTAAATGGAATTGGGTTTTCTTAAGTCTCACTGCTTTGCTATGCACAGTTCAGTCCTGGAATAACTAAAGAAATGAAACATTTGATACTGAGATCCCTCTCTGTTCCACTCTGTTGTGGTTAATATCTATTGAGCCATTAAGCTTTGTTCTGCTCGAGTTATTTTATTTACATAATTGTAATTTATTTTTCTTTAGTATTCTACAGACACTTCCTAAGGGATTTGTGCCTGGAAAAATTAGAAGAATGAGCCATGTAAGTCCATGAGAGAGGTTATAAAATAAACATTATACCATGTGTGGGGTAACATTTTTTATTGCAAGTGGCTGCTCTCACTTTCTGGCATTTATACACATGGCCATCTGCTTGGAGGCTGTTTGAAGTGGCTGTATTCCAGCATTTATGTAACTTGCCTGTTGAAAGGAAATGACATCATTTAGTTTCCTGAAGAATATTACCAATGCCAGAGCTGAGGAAATAAAATCTACAACAAATAGAAAATGTATTTTTAAACCCTTTTTTCCTTTCACAGTGGGCCACCTCTCCATATTGGTCTGACCAAGCCTTACAAAGCAGTGGGAAACCCAGCAAACCTCGTTCATCTTGCACGTTCTGCTGGCCCCTGGGCCCTGCCCGTTTGCTGAAATGAGGTCTAGAGAGACGGAACTGAACAAATGCAATGGCAAAACCTGTGGCTGTCACTGCATTTGTCTTCACTGAAAGATATAGGCACAAACTCACAAGCACAGCAGCTTCCTGAGTATGAAGCTTCAGTGAGTTCATGTGACCATCAAAGAGCAGCAGCTGCTTGTCATGCCTGGAAAGAAAAACCAAAAACCCATGCAACTCCATTAATATAAGTTAAGCAATTTAATGCAAATCCATATTAGGGTTTAAACTGAAAGAGAATTTATGTTATTGGAGTTTGCATAAAAGCTGTGTATGTTCTGAGACATTTGTTTGTTCCGAGACATTTGTTTTAAACCTTTGCCAAGCTGTAAAGGTTCTCAGCTGGTGATTTCAACTGAGCCATGCTGCGTTGCATCACATGAGGGCTTCCTCCTACTGTCTCTGGCCAGGGACTTTTTCAGACTTTCATCTTGGCTGATAATTCCTTTTTTTTTTTTTTTTTTTTGTCTGCCTTGTCAATAGAAGTTGTCAAGTGAATAAAGAACAGCTGCATCACCCAGGTATCAGCCCCTAAAAAATAACAAGGATACCTACTTTTTATGTAGATTGGGTTTTGGTTAGAATTTGCGTTTGATTTTTTTTCCATGAACGATCATGCAAGATAGACAAACTACACTCTCAAATGGCCAGGTGTGATCAGAAGCTTGAAGGAACCATTTCAAACTACTTTTACAGCTTCAAAGCATTTAATGCTATGGTGCTAATATGAACTAATGACAAATAAGTTGCAGATTCTAGAAATTATTTCTCCTAGATGACTTTTTTTTTTAATGTTATTGGAGTCTGCATAAAGCCAATAAGCTTTTATAATAAAGCTTATTAGATACTATGCAATCTGTTCCATAAATTACACTGTAAATTGGCTTTAATCTATGACTGGTTTATTAAACACATTTGGGTTGCCTGTTTTTCATGCCCCTATACTTTCGAATGTGTTTTATAATACAGCCATCATCCATATCAAAAGGAAATTGAGACGAGGAGAAAGGTTGACTAATTATGACCCTTAATCATTTATGGAATTCATATGATTTCCTTTATGTTTCTGATTGGCCTCAGATCTTCTCTAGAATATGCTAAAATATGAGGAACAATCCTTGTGCATTTGTCAACAGCACAAAACCAACAGCCTGGTAACCTCTTGACCGCCCTAAAAGAAATAAATCTAATTAATATCAAGATGGAGATACCTGCTGTCTGGGACGTAACTGCTAACAAATCCGTGGTCTTATATGACAATAATAATAGGAAAGCCCAATATAATCATAGAAATGAGCAACAAAGGAGCTCATTTTCAGCTGATTAATCATATAGACTTTCCCGACTGGAATAATAAAAGTTGCTGATTAAATGCCAAATTTAATGATGGGGTTTTTTTTGGTATGGATCAACTGCCTGCAGGAATTGTGGCCTTTGTCTAGGTGAGCACTTATGCGTGTAGTTAACCTTGTGACTTCCTGCACGTGGATGTCTCTCTAAATTAAACCCCTACTGAACATTATTAAACCACTGATTGCTATGACACAATACTAAAATTCACTGACATTTTGAACAACTCTTAAATCAATGGACTGGAAAGCAGCAGTTTTAAATCCATCAGCTGAAACCAATCAGTAAAGTTTAGCGATTATTGCAGTATATTTGCTGCTACAGATTCTACACGTAGAAGCACTGCTGTAAAAGCAGCATTCTTTGCAAATGCTAATTGCTTTCCTATAAAATAGCAGTAAGCCTCTTGAATCAGTCTCTGAAATCGTGTGGTTTTGCAGTGTAATTATCTTAGAGTCTTAATGGAATGTCTGGAAGTATGAACTCAGGTTCAACCAAATCCCCAGAAATGAATGGCTGGCTAAATATAACTCAGTATTTTCTCCCTGTTGTAAATACTTGGGGGGTAGCGCAGTGAGTCTGAAGAAAAAAAGGTCTGAGTCTGAACAGTGGAATGAGAAATAAAACAGTGAAATGAGAAAGTTTTGCAAGGCCACATGTTTTCCAGCAGTATAATCCATATCAGGCAGATTCCTCTTCTCTTTAATCACTTCTTATTTTCTGGTCAAAAATGATATAAATGGTTCTGATACCTGTGTATGCCATACATTTCTGTGGCAGGCTGGCAGAGGTATTTGTTACTGTGTAGGATACTTCTAACTTCAAAGCCTTACATGATGCTCTTCTTCCTTAATATATTTTTACTCTCAAAGAAATCAACAGAGAAATGAATGTAGAAAAACAAAGTTTAGTCATCGTAACTGTGGAAACACTAGGGCAACATCGAACCAGGATTCAACAGCTACTCATAGTGCGTATGTGTAGAGCAGTCCCACTGATAACTGCTATTCCTCTGCTCCCCATAGGTGCCAACAGATGCTTGCCGGCTACAACCCCTAGCAAATGGGGTTGCTCTCTCTTTTATCACTCCGGGAAAGCTCTGTCCCCAGAGGGCCATAGACATTTGTACATCTGTATTAAAAATAGTAAGAATCACAGTGAAAATACACTGCCATACTTTTCTTCCTAATGTATAATCATTTTTAGGCAATCCTTTCTTAAACATCCGGGTCCTTTTCTGAAGCAAATAATTTCAACTTAACCGAGGGACACTTCCTATGAGTTTTACAGTCATTAATTCTAGGTAATTCTCTGATATCCAAGTGCTCTTTTTTCTTTTTTTCCTTTTTTTCTTTTTTTTTGGTAGCTGATGGCATATACTGGTTTCTTGGCAGGTCCAGATTCAGCACCTAAATATCAAGAAACTAGTTTCTGTTGGCTTTAGTTTTTTTTTTTTTTTTTTTTTTTTCTATTTCTAAAAGAAAAAGACTTCTCTGAAGTCTTAAACAGATAAGCCATGGAGACGTCGGTCAGAATATCATGTCCTTAGGAAACTATAATAATTGAAAAAGCAGATGTACTCAGGTTGAAAGTAGACTAAGAAATGGTGGTATTCTCTTCAGAAAGGAAGTGTCTGAGTTTCATAATTGTGGAAACATTGAAACATTTTTGTTCTTCGATTTTTCCTAAAGAAACCAGAAGCAACTGGTGTCCTGCAGCTCTCCCACTGCTTTGGAGTAAGCCAGAGCTGAAGGAATCATGCAATGGGAAAGAGAAGCTTCTAACATGGAGACGGTTCTGTTTTAATTTGTGAATCCCATGGTCTTCTAGGTTTCTTGCTGAGGAAAGTCTCACACTCTTGGGACCTCTATTTCATACATAAGGTACATAGGGGTTCTGCAGCTAATGTGGATCCCAAGAGCCCGTGGTAGGGCTGTGGTTCCAGCTCCATTATGGGGAAACCTGGATATTTGGGATGCCTAGCTTTAACCTGAATTTGATGATAAGGTTGCCTCAGAGCAACAGAGCTTCCGGCGTCAGAAGGCAAGCTGGCAGGAAGCAATGCACAGTCCCCCAGATCATGAAGAATTGCGCCATTTCTGGAAAATGTAAAAGCCATTAGTATGTCTCCAAGACTTCCATTTGTATTCCTAAATGACTGCTTTGAAATGCAAAAGCACACAACATCCAGGATTTTCTGATGGAGTCACCTCTGCTCTCATTACTATGGCTGTGGTCACAAGCTGAGCAGGGATATAAATAGGGCTTTATTCACCCTAAATCCTCAGCATGAACATATTTGAGACATGAAAATCTATCCCACAGGAAGAAGCCTGATTCTGGCACTTAGTCCTAATAATGTCAGAGAAGTACTAGTAGAGTGAATTAACTCTCTAGCTAGCTAAAAAAGTGGAATAAAACATTCAACAGAAAATATGAAATTAAAATGTGATTGCAAACATGAAGTGTGATCCCATTTCCAAGTATTCTCAGATTCCTTTCTGCAGCAGTTATACAATTTAAACGTTTTGTAAAGATATTTGTGGTGTGGAAGATTTGGTATTTTGAAATTTGGGTTCCTTCCAGCATGAGATGAAAAAGATCCAGAAATGCTGTGGCTCCCAGAGAAAGAGAATGGGCTCTGGATTTCTGTGTCAGTCCCATCTGGTTGTCCCAGTGGAGAGGACACAGGAAGCCTCAGACCTCTTGCTTTGGTCATCTCCAAAGGACTCTGTGGCCTCTGTGTTTGATGACCTCCCTTTCCTGAACATGAGGCTCTCTGCTCTGAGCATCTCACTAGGGAGCTGTAGGACGGGGCCCTTATCCATAGGCCACAGTGCTGCCCACTTGCTTCTTCTAGAACATGTCTAGAGTCAAAATGGTTTTCTGGCATGTTTCAATACCAGAAAATCATTATCTTCCACAAGTAAAGCATTCATTATTATTATTTTTTTTTTAACTTTTTTTTCAGACCATCCCTATATTTTTCCTCTGTCAGTATCTATTCAGATAAAAGTAGCAAACACAAGTGGTAAATATATATAACGAAACACAGCAATAGTTAAGAAATTCTGATGAATTTCTGGGTTCAGTAAGGTTCCAGGAACAATGTCCAGAAAGTATTGTAAAATACTTCTGGAGAACTTTAAGCAATTTCTTTAAGCAGCGTTTTCTAAAAATAGGTTAGGCAGGAGTGACACATGCTTACTCGACAGTTCGGTTTCTGACTTTACTCAATATCTGCTCCCTTTGACAGCACGTTTTTCGCTATCAGTTGTTCACAGCCAGTAGCACTAGCATGGAGTGAGATGAGTGCTCTTCCTTTTTAGTGCGCCACTTAAAGAGTTGTTTCCGAGGTTCTCCTTGGAAGGACAAGCTTTCACAAAGCATGTGAAGGAAAATAAGTTCTTGCAGGAAGACTGTATTATTTTTTATTAGAGATAATGCTGGTGTGTTATCCTGGGTAATCTCTGGATTACTGGACAGGAAGATTCAGGTGTCATTCTTAGATCTCAAGTTGTAATTAAAAATACGTATGTATTGCTTCCTGAATTCAGGATGTTGGAGTTTGACAGGGCACAGTATAGGAGGGCAGCTGGACTGTGCAGTGTGTTTTAGAGGTGGGGAGGAGTATTTCACAGAGCTGCTTGTTTTCTGCTTTCTAGTAAAGGAGAACAGAACTTGCTCCACAAACACATGGGGTTGCGAGAGCATCCATATGATGCCGTAACTTATTGTATGTACATGTTTGACAGTTTGGGCACCATTTACAGTTGTGTAGTATCCTTTACACTAACTGCTAAGTTTTATAAGTAGCTTCTGTTGGTGCTGACTTAGCCCCTTGCTGCCCCTTCAAGAGCGCAAACTGAGGGCCACCTTGGGCTGTCGGTCGCGTGATCAGGCAGGCTGAAGGACGGATACAGCTGGGAGAAAAGTCCCCCCAGATAGTAGGGGCGACGCCGGTAGACGTAGCGTTCCAGCAGGATCTACTGATACACGTGCACAGATGTTTGTGGGAGGAGGTGGCAATGAGAAGCTGGTGGCGAAAGGTTTGGAGGGTTGGTGAGTCCTTGCCATAGGGAGTAGCGTTGCCAAATTAGCCACAGCCCAAGACTTCTTGCAAATTAAAGACCATACAGTGAAAACTGGCTTCCAATGTGTGCAGAAATTACTCCCCCAACAAAGCAGGGTTTTTCTTAAGGCCAAAGCAGAGGCCTTGGCTGGGGTAACAACCTCATGTACTCGCGTCAAACAGCGTTTCAGCGCTGGCGCGCTCCTCCGGCAGCCGCGGCGCCGGAGCGCGCGGAGCGCCCGCCCGCGGGGCCCCTTGGCTGTGCGGCGCGGCGCGGCGCGGCAGCCCGTTCCTGTGCAGGCTTCAAAAACAGGAAGTGACATTTCGAGCAATCACAGATTTACGGTGAGTCCGGTGAGTCCGAGGCTGCTCCATCCTCATTGTCCCGCTTCCTGTTTGAGCCTGAAGGAAGTGGCTGGAGGGACGGGGGGAGGGAAACCTCGCTGCGTTACTTCTCCGAGCGCGTCCCGCGTTGCTTAGGGGAAGAGGGATGAAAACATATCCGAAACGCTGCCAAGGGCTCACAAGAAATATTTGACATCTCACCTCTATCAGCAAGCGGGAGTTAAAGGTTAAATCACACACAACCCAAGCATTTGGAGAAAGGATGTGTTTGTGTCATCAGCTTCTGCTGATGACCGTTCTGACCGTTCTGTTATAACGGTGTGGAACCGCAGAGCAGGTTCTGAGTTACCAGGAATATACACTTTGCTTAGTGCAATTATCTGTGAACATTAATAGAATCAGTTTGGTCTATGTGTTCATATTCTCACATCCAAATGTCCCTTTCAACTCTGTGACCATTCAAATGCTTACAGCAGGAGTGGGCTGGGTGGACCTTGCTTATGTTCATGTGGATGTGAATTACTACCCAAATGCTATGATTTTCCATGTAATATCATTTATTATGGTACCTATCACTATGGAATTGGACTATCAGCATCGTCTATTGCTCTCATGTAATTTATGGAAGTATGAGTTACTTCCAAGCATTCAAACCAGCAGTGTTTTTTCCAAGGTAAAGTGTTGGTGTTCTGCAAAGTGAATCAAAGAAATACTATCTTTGTTGCTGAATGCCAAAACATTACAGAGGCTAGTTCAGTCTATATAATTCTAATACCTCAGTGGTTATACTGCAGGAAAAGTGATGCTGATGGCCTTTCCTGCTCTCATCTGTAGAAAATCAGATGACTTTGAAAGGGTCTGCTCCATGAACTCCCATATCAAGGTTCTGTCATTTAATCTAGTCAGGCTCAGCGGGAATTTACCTAGACAAAGAATCACCCTCAGATGTGAAAATCACACTTCTTTCAAGGTAACAAATATAATGTTGCATGTTGCTGCAGGATTCTTTTTGTATGGATGAATCTGTGTCACTTATTTTGTATGGATCTATGTCACTTAGCTTCAGCAGTCTAGAATAGGCACACCAGACCAGTTGTTTGTGTTTCCTTTTCCCACAGTGCAGAGGCATAGGAACTGCTAGGAGACAATTTACCTTACCTTCACAGATGGCTAGATTATCACTGCTTAGAGAGGACACCTATGTAAACAGTTTTTCTAGATTTCTATTTTTACATGGCTACTGCTTAGTGAGTTGAATCTCACTGTAAGAACTGAAATGCCTGTGTTTTGCACATTTAAAATTAAAAATAACTTTGAGACAAGAATTAAAGGCCAGCATTAATCCTCTGTGAATGTGTCCCATTCATTAAGAAAAAATTCACAGCACTCAGTATTATATGCCAACAAGTTGTAGCATGAATATAAACATTGTGCTGGCAGGGAAAGAGTGACTTTTGGAAATACTCCTCTAAGAATAGGCAAAGCTGCCAACAACACCTGCAGAAAACAAAATAAAGTAGAACAATACATCAAATTAATGTTATAGCATAGGCTGTGGTCTCCTAATCATGTTTCTGTGTTCTATGGGGCTAGAGTTTATCAGTGTTTATTTAGTGGTGTGCACTAAACACAATATGAGTTGAGATATAGATATTCTGCCAGTAGTCATCATTTGTAAAATGAAAGAGTCTGGAAGTTATTCTAGGATGCCTGATTATTTTATTTTTAGATAAGTCCTTCCTCATTGGCTCTGTTGGATTCCTCCATTCAGTGTTAAAAATATTTAATGATTTTCTCTTTCCTGCACTTATTGTGATGCAAGTCACAAAGGTCAGAGGCAAAGGTTCTGAGTACTACTGAGAAAAAAAGACGAGATATATATGCTGAAAAGAAGGCAAGAGGATGGTTGATCTGAAGTTTATATACCATTATCTCCTCACATTAATGTCTCCTTTATGCCCAATTATATACATTCACATATGTTGAAGTCTTTGCAATGGTGACAACAGCGCCTTGCAGCAGAGCTGGAGAATCTGTCTGAGTTTTTCAGGTTAATGTTTCCATTTTCTTCTCTCACACCTCTTTTGGGTTTCTCCTTTGCTCCTTCGGTCTCCTACTTTTCTGTCCTTCCAGTGGAGCGTACTGGGGTAGCCTTCCACTGCCCAGCTTGCTGTTTGAAGTGTAGGACATGCTCCTGAGAGGTAAGAGACCAAAACTTCCCTCCCAGATGGATAGAGGAGTTGAAAATGTGCTGCTTTATTTACTTTATCCTAGATGCTCACTTGACTAGTGGACTTAAATGTTGTGGGAGAGGGAAGAGAAAGACACAAGCAACTGGTAGATAATTCTGAAATTAATCTATCTGTTATTAGTTGGTGACCATTTTATAGGGTTGAGAAAGGACGTGAAATCAATTGTTTAGGCTCTGGATTAGGAGGAGCTGGTATCAGGATGAAGTACTGAGGGTAAGCATGAATTGAGACTCAGCTTGCAAAGGGCACAGTGCCTTAAAGAAGACCATGCAGTGAGACGGCAAAAGAGGCAACACATTGAACAGAGATCTCTGACAGCCTTCCCCCTTTTTCTGAGTTCTGAAAACAGTGATCATGGATCCAGAAACCAGGAAAATCTGTACTAGGAATCTCCATGGAACTGTGCATCTTTTGCCCACTGGCTGCAGATTTGTCTGAATGTGATCAGTTGGCCTATTTTCATTTCTCTTTTACCAGATTTGATATATGGTCAGAATTTTCTGGCACGTGATTCAGGTGGAAGTCCTGAACTTTTAAGCAATGGATGACCAGCACATTATCCTTGATTAGAGCTTCATGATTAAGTGAAGCTTCAATGCCATCAGTGTATTAAACATCTAAAATCCATATCTACAAAACCATGTGAAACATAAGCCATATTTTACCAAGAAATATTAACTGTCTGCTGTTATTTAAAAAGAAAAGCTCTTCAAGTTTTAGCAGGGCTGACTCTTTTTGGCTGAAACATTTTCTTGACATGTCGCATCTGCAACAGCAGAGGAGAATGTCTCTGCTTTATCAGGACTGTCACAGGCAGTGGCAAAAAAAAATCTTTACAATAATACATATAATACATCTCAGTTAAAATTGGAAAAAAATTATTTTAAAAATTTGAATATGAACTACCATATTAACAATCTGTTTCCCCAACGAACAGTCTCACATCAAAATGTTGTTTGTCATGTCCTTGTGGCCCAACCATTCAATAACACCTTGTCATTGTGTTATAATTTTAGATGTCTTACATGCTTGGTTCAGCCACTTGGTTTGGATGGGATACAGACTGAATTCTACAGACATCAACTGCTCTTTCCCTTGAACTGTGACCTTAAACAACCAAGCTTTTTCCTTCCCCTTGGGAATCATGTGATTGCACTCTCAGCGGATAATTTTTTTCCTGTATTCTTTTAGCTATTTCCTACACAGGAAAACCATCCTGTTATCTCACTTTAAAAGTTTACTAATGAGCATTTGCATAGTTTGAAAAAAAAATGGGTACGCGTCTTCTTCCCCTTTATTGCTTATCTGAAAACCCATGCTTTAGAAGAAGCAAGAAAGGAACTCAGATGTATTTTTTTCACATAGATCAGAAATATGCAGTATGCAACGTAGCTGTTAATCAAGGAAATCCACTATAATATAAAAAAGAAAAATAGTGAAAAAGGAAAGCACCTTTGGCATTTTTCACCAAAATAGAAACAAATAAGCCACAATTACAAGTCATTACACTAAATGTTCCATAGTCTGTGACTGTGAATTCCAATAAGGAACAATTTTCAGGATGAATTAATTTTTTTTGTTCTTCTAGTCTTTCATAGGTTATATGCTTTCACAGACTCCCATCTTTATCTGGTGCTCAGCTAAATTAATTTATAAGTTTAAAAAAATGTTGTCAAAAAATTATTTTACAGTGATTAATGTGCATTAGTTTTGATTAATTGCAATGATTAATTACATCTGTCCAGTACTTTATTAAAATCCATTTTATGTTACTTCTTTTTCCTCTGCTTCTTGCAGATGAAAACACAAAATATGTTTCTTCAGATACATTTTCTTAATAAATATTTCAAGCAGGATTTTAAAGGGTCACGAACTACATGAAGTCATCAGAAGCAAAGACATACTAGACTGAATACTGCCCTCAATTACTCTGTTTGGTAGTTAGATTAACCCTGATTTTTTTTCCATTGTATTTAAAACAGGAATTTGACTCAATGTCACTCCCATATCTGTGCTACAGAAAGCATCCTTATCACAGAATCACAGAATGGTTGAAGTTGGAAGGGACCTCTAGAGATCATCTAGTCCAACCCCCCTGCTCCAGCAGGGACACCTAGAGCACGGGGCACAGGGGGCATCAAGGTGGGTCTTGAAAATCTACAGAGAAGAGATCTGGACAACCTCCTTGGGCAGCCTGTTCCAGGGCTCTGTCACCCTCACTGGCAAGAAATTTTTCCTCAG
>VZSV01000003.1:4740252-4751160 GCA_013398735.1 Nothocercus julius
GAGGTAGATGACATCCACCGCTCTCCCCTCATCCATCCAGCTATTAAGGATGCTGATTCCAGGATACCAGGGCTCTTCTACAAGTTCTTGACAGAGTGACTTCATATTCTTCTTGCCTGCCTATGCAGTTCTTTTGCTGGATTCACCTTCTAATTCAGCTCCAAAGAAAATGAAGAAGTTCTTAAGAACTGTAGCAAGCGTCCTTTACCAAATCCCAGTGAAGTAGTGGTACAGGTGGGATGGAATGGTTTTGCCATTACTGGAAAGCCAGCAAGATTCACTTGGTAACGTAACATTTTGTTTAAGCAAATGTGCCTTTTTTACCCTACAATGACCTATGCTGAGTGATCGTAAGATGAGCCCTAGTGACTACTTCTTTAAACTCAGGTAATTAAAAGCTTTGTTTTTTCAGGAGTGAAGATTCCAAATATGATATTGATGCATTATGCTAGCAGGGTAAAAAATTCATGTGTTATGCAGCAACTATTCACTAAAATGCTTTTCCCATTTTCAAGACATGTAGCAAGACACTTTTCATATGATATAAGATGGGTGAAATTCCCTGTGTTTTCAAAGTAAGGCAAAAGACCAAAAAAAAATCTTTTTTTTTTTTTTAATCAAGGCATATCCTTTTTCTCCTGTGCTAAAGAGGCACTGTTGTCATAAAGATCTTCATCTACTTGATACTTACACAGAGTAACTCCCAACGAATTCTGGCCAAAAGTCCATAGATGCTTTTGATTTTCCATCAGCAATAAACCAAAATTCTGTTGTCAGAGCTCCAGAGTTCAAGTCATCTTTCCATGAACTATAAGCCTGGGTGAATTACATCTTTCATGATGTGCCACTCTTCCTCACACCAAAGTCTCTGATCACACTGGCAAGTTTTCTGCCCCACGCATTTTATGTCACGTACATCAACATTTACAACAAACAAACAAAAAATTGAACTTCCTTAATCTTTTACGGTAGTTCCTTGAATCACTCCTACAGCTTTATTGGAATAATTTCCAAGTTGTTAGCTTTCTTGTTAAAAATTAAGTGTTGATACCAGATCTGGGAAAATCATCCCAGTGAGAGTCTGCAATTTCTGCAATGATATTACTTCCCTCCTCCTACCTCTAGGTTTCCTGCTAATGCATCTGAAAATTGCATTTAGCTTCTCACACAGCCAGAACTGAAAAGATATGTTTTTCAGTGTTGCTGCTTTCCAGGATTCAATCTTTTACCTTAACAGTGTGCCATTTAGCTATATTAAATTTATGGTGCTGAAATGAATATATCTTAAGAAGTCAGTCAGACAGGCCTACATAGAGGCTCTGTAAATATAAACTCGCATCTCAATTACATCTCCGATAATTATAGTGATAATTGCTACTACTGCTAGGAGTCTTTTTTTTTTTTTTTTTGAAAACGGCATTGATTAGCAAACTGAGTAGATCCTTTTAGAAACATGCATTTCCCCTTTAGAGCTACTTCTGGTGATATGAGAGCTACCTAGGACTTCCACAAAACAACAGCATTTGCATTCATTATGTTTCCATACTTTTCTGATGGCAATCAATCCTACTGTTGATATTGCCTGTGGTGGATGTTAGCTTGCCATTTCATTTACTGTTACTGAATACAATTTGCAAAATGCTTAGGATCCTCTTTATCTTTTGAGGGAATATGAATTATTTAATTTTTACCATAGGATGAAGATATTCCAAATTGAAATTTTTTCCAAATTTGGTACAAAGATGTTTTTATATAAAACCATTTTGTCTGTGGCCATCACCAGTTATTGTGATCAATAGTTTTATCTTATTGATTAAACTGATCTGCAGATCTGGAGTTAGGAAGGGATTTCCCTGTGCATAAGGTTGACAGAAAATCTGGTATGTTTTTGAGGCCTTTCACATATGGAGTAGATGGTGTAGACATCTTGATGAAGTATGCTTAACTATTTCAAGAGCATGGATACTCTTGGTAACTTTGGAAGACCACATGGTGGTGGAAAAATGTCTTCTAGTTCTTTACACTTAAATATCTCTTGTTAGTCTATTTTTGCCTTTAACTTTGAGAAATTGGACCTTTCAAAACACCCAGTATGTACATTAATCAGAACTCTGATCTATTTTCACATGGGGAAAGCATCAATTAAATTGTATTTATTATTCTATTCATACACCACCTGAACTGCCTAACTTGATGTTCTGTAGATTAACACATTTTTTTCTGGTATGCTTTAGCAGCTAAGGGACTGATCTTTATATTTCCACATCCAGTTCAATAGCCTTTTGCAGTGTCTTAGCATTATCCCATTTTGTGAATTATAATTTAATACATAAATTAATATATAATAGAGATTTTGTCCCTGAATTGTCTGCAACTTTAAACCATATAATATCACTGCTGTCTTTCTTAATAATCTGTAACCAGTGAGTTTAATATCCAGTCATGTGAATCATACCACTGAAATTAGGTCATACCTGCTAGCTCGAATTTCTTTTCTGAAATTTATATTTCTAATTCTCCTGACTCCTAGAATGGTTGTAGGAACAAAGGCTGTTTTTTTTTTCTCTCCAAGTCTTGATGTTTCAACCCTTTTAAATTTTCTTATTTGTATTTCCAAGTTCTTCTGCACAGCCTAGAAGTTACCTAGGTTATACTTTCCTTTTTACAGAGGTGGAAGTAGTCCAAAACCCAGCGATTCTATCCTCCTAGGAATAGTGTCACGCTTATCTATTTTTCTGGAGTAGTTTCACTGAAATTGAGGCAGTTCTCCTGGTTTATATTTCTGTTAGAATTGGCCCTGTTGCATGGGTATATCCAGCAGAGGATTAAATTTAGGTGGGGGAAGCTAAAAGGAGAGAGTAACAAGAATGAATATCTATGTGTATTTTCACTGACGGTCACGTTCATGTGGTGCAAAGAACCAGTTTCCTCCCTGGATATAGGCAAGCAGTAAATGAGACTCACAATTTATACCTGGAATAGATGAAGTAGGAACCCCTTGTAAAACTAAAGTGTTGTTATAGTAACAAGGAGACAAACACATCTTAAAATAGACAGACTGATGAGCTGAGTTAATAATAGCCTTTTCCCACCTGATTTGAAGAAAAATGCATTTCAAATGTATCCAGCTGCTTGCTTAACCATATTTCAGGCCTTGTGGCTGTTTAATGCATATTTTCAAATGTTTTTCTCAGTGAGAATTCATAAATCACTACTTCTTAGTAAATCAGGGCAGAAGTTGATTTTGTCTTTGGGAGCTGGTGGAGGTTATTGATTACACAGCTTCTTTGAGTTTGAAAGACCAGCACTGTAAATTTCTAAAAGAAGCAGTAACAAAGTCTAGCTGTACTTTACAGTTCTTATTTAATAAAATGGCTGTGTTTTTACAGAGATGAATTGTTCCTGTGCGGAACATAGGGTGTCACATATGGGGGATGCTAGATCCTGAGGAGGTTTAACACTTTGCAGAAGGGAACTCACTCTCTTCCTACCTGGTGCACTCGGTGAAGGTTGACTTCTCAGTTTCCTTTGCAGTTCACTTAACAGGGGCTGATGTTGAATTTCTAGAAACGTTATGAAAGTAGATACGAGCTGTGCTGGAGCAGAACTTGCGCACCTCATGCAACCTTGCTGTACTCATGCAAAAATTGTTCTTTGATTTGATGGATCACATTTATGCACGTGTTGAAGATATATGTGAAGGTGACCTTCAAATATCTGCACAGAAGGGATTTTGAAACTGGTGAGCAAGGAAGGAAAGGGACACAATGATGATATTATGGCATAATAATATCTGTAGCCCCGGGAAGGCCAAGTGAGGAGTGTGTGTGAGGGAACGTGTGTGTTGTCTTTTGTGGAGCACTGTGCAGGAGGTCTCTAAACGCTGCAACTGAAGTAGCTAGCAGCAGCAAAACACAAATGTCTTCATAGTCAGCAACGCTAACCGCATGAGTGGTATCATTAGCTGCTCCTGCATAAATGGAAAGGGGAAGGAACTGGATGTGAAACATTCATTATGTAGCAAAAAAAGTGTGCTTTTATGTGCACTAAGCAGCATCTAAGAAAGATATTTATACAGTGCAAAAGTACAACACCCTTCTCTGTGTACACATCAATACTGTATGGAAAGATCTGTTTTCAGGAAGAAGCTCTCTAGGGCAGGTATTAGCTATGAGAAGGAAAAATGAACTCTTAATAGACCACATGCCCAGGAAATTAGAAAACCTCATTGTATTTTGTTCCAGGTGAACTCCAGAGATCTACATAGTTGTCAGGAGAGCCAAAGCATTCATAGAAGCAGTTCCTATTTTCTTATGTCAGTTATAAAACTTATTATTTGAAAACTTACTTCCTTGTTTTTTTTTGTTGGCTATTCTTGGACAGAAATGTTTTGAAAACCATACCTTCTCTGTTCCCTCTGCACTCGTGATGTGCCTTTAGAATCAGGCCTTTCTGCTTTGCTTCCCAAGGTAATAATATCCCTTTTATATAGATGCGATCTCTGCACATGAACCAACTATTCTTCAACAAAACCTCTTTCTTGCAGTTGGAATGTATCATTTTCAGGAATATGAATTTGGATCTACCCCTTAATTTAGTTGAGTAATAGTTACATTTGACCAGGGCTTAATTAAACTATGATAACTCTAGACAACCTAGGCTATATTGAATTGTTCTTCCCATGTGAATATCTTGAAAAACTTGCCTGAAACTCCTCTTCCATGATTTTGTGCTTCATAAAAAATGAACTGAAGTGACAATGGTAACGTTCTTCAGTCAATGATCAGGTTCCGAATGCCTTATTTTTGCTGAGTAGTATCTTTATACTTGCTAAATTTTCTTTGTAATATTGAAGAAACATGACTAAAAAGTGGTCCCAGTAAGAAGGGAAATGCACAGCATCTTACATGGAGACAGATAATAAGGAAGTTATCTCCGAGGATGGAGATTCCACAACATCTCTGAGCAACTTATTTCCGTGTTTGACTACATTCATAATGATTTTTGTTCCTAATATCTAAACAGAATTTGTATTATCTTGTGCCCCTTGTTTCTCTTCTTATCACTGAGAAGAGCTGGGCTTCATCTTCTCTACCCGCTGTCACTGCGGAGCTGTGGGCAGCGGTAGGATCCACGATGGGCTCCCTGTTGCCAAGGCTGAAGAAAACTGTCTCTCAGTCTCTCTTTTTATGCCATTGCTCCAGTCCCCAGCCCAGTTTAATAACCAACTGCCAGATTTGCTCCAATATGTCAATGCTTTCCTGCGCTGTCTCCAGTTTGGGGCTCTTCAGGTGTGACTAGTAAGAAGGGGATGGCCACCTCCTCGGCCTGGGCCCTTGCCCATACAGCCCAGCGTGCAGTTTGCCTTCTTTTCTGCAAGCTCACATCTCTGACGCGTATTCAGCTCTTTGCCTACCACCACTGCCAAGTCCTGCCCTGAGAAGCTGCTTTCTATTCAGGCTGCCCCCAGCCTGTACGATTGGTTTGGGCTATACAGTGCTACATTTAGGCATAACCAACCCAGCTGTTAATTCTTCAGTGTCTAATTAAACTGATAAAATCATGTTTACAAAGATTTTATTCAAGCTGATAAACATTACTTGGAATTGAGATATATTTTAGAGTAGTAAACACAAGGACTTGGCGAGTCTTATTTATGAGTTGCAGTTAGGTTGCTATGGCCTGTGGGGATGTAGGAGGCACTTGAGGCCTTTACTGAGAACTGAAAATTTCAATAGCATTTGAAATAGGCAGAGACAGTAGGAGGAAGTGGCATCACCTCTGAATTTTGAGGGACAGGTGGTCTGGTTATAAGGTCTAATCAATTGACTGTTACACCTGAAATCAATGCTGAAATTACAAGAGTTGCTTGCTTTGTTCTACTCTTCTTTCCAGCCAAGTGAGGGGCTTGCTGAGCTCACCTGCTTGAAGCTGACCTTTGCAGGGGAGCACCCGCAGGTGCCCATGCGCTGCCTTCTTGTCTGCAAGCTGTGGCTGCCTCTGCTGCCCATTTAGTAAACGCTTCAAAGTGAAGCAGGGAGGACCCGGTTTCTTAGCAGCAGGCAATATTCCCCAAAAGGGCTGTTTCAGCTCCATCTCCATGTGCTCGCCACAGGGTAAGTCTCAACTCTGTGGAGGTTTGTGCTCTGGCTGAGAGTTTGGGTTTAAATCTGCGCTGCCCCTTGCCACATGCCAGGTGTGACCTTTCCTGCCCGTGAGGGGCTGCCCACAGACATGACTATGGGGAGCAGCAAGTGGGGCTGTTGATGTTATAACAACAACAGGGATCCTATAGCTGATGGCAGCAGGCAAGTTGCCCTGAGCGGTGCAGATACGGCCTCCATCTCTGTGTTTACTCCTGTGCTTTATTCTGTAACTGCAATCCCATCCCTGCCAGCTCGTCCCCTCTCGCAGGGCAGCGCGAGGCGGCGGGTGGGAGAGGTCCCGCCGGCTGCACCTATCGCTCCTCAGGCGAGCAGGAGGGTTTGAAGGCCACAGATACCTCAGGGTGCTGCTCTTTCCCAGCTGTGCCCGGGGGAGGCTGAGCTATGCAGCCTCTCTACTTACTCCCTCGCTTCTGTGACCCTCAAACTGCCTGTGAGGGTGCAGTGAAGGGACACTGCTTTGAAGATTCTTTTAAATTCAGCATGTATATCTTTAGTCAATTAAAAATGCTGTTATGAATTTGGCTTCTCTTTCAGTGCCCGAGTGTTCTTGCAGGTCTGGCCCATGGTGACAACTGAGGAATAATTAGTTCTCAGTTTTCACATGCTGCGCTTAGGGACTTTTTGTTGTTGTTGTTTCCTTCAGCAAGAATGCAAACAGCACGCTGAGCTTACTGCTCTCCCAAGTCTTGACTCATTCCAAGAACATGATCTATATACAGATTGAGAGCCTGATTCTTCAAGGATGCAAAACTTTGAGATCAGTGCTGTGGCTGTCCGGCAAATAAACAGTCTATGCTATGCTCTGGCTAGGATGTTACTAACGGAAGCAGCTGATTTTTTTTTTTTAAATTATTCTGAAAATAGCTTGTTTTTGTTTAATGTTTGGCATTCATTTATTTATATCAAAATGAGAGACTAAAACAAGGCCTAAACAAGGGTTTACTCTGGGTAGATGGATAAATTGACATATGCTATTGCATATAATATAGGTGTTAGTAGATTATTAGCATGTTACTGTTTTTGCTATTTGCTGTCCATATAAAATGGCAAAATGGTTGCGGTTAACCTGTGCTCCTGCACAAGGACAGTAGGCTGCTTTTATTCAGTCTGCTGTGTAACTGCTATTTTCTCCAACCCTGAGTCTTAGTCATTGGGGACCTCGACCAATGCTTCCTCCTGAACCATCCTGTCCTCGGTGCTTCACAGAAAATGATGTTGCTCTCACAAGATTAAGAAGGGGACTCCAGGTGGTAACCAGATTTTTTCCTTATGGGTAATTGTTTCATCTTCTTCACGATGGCCACCGCAGCTAAGGTGTGGGGCACCGCTGGGTGTTATCAGTCAGTAGCATCTACCAGAGGAAGCGTTACCAAGACGCAAGACAAGCACACAGTGATACCTTCTCAGCAGTCAGTGGTTTGTTGTGTTTCCTGAACTGGGCTTGGCACCTTCTCCAGGCTGCAGGAATGCTCAGTCCAGTGCACAGATAAAGGTTCCCTCCCTGGAAGGAGCACTCCTGTCTGCTGGGACGTGTTGCGCTCGTGTGGGAGTCCCAGCTGCACAGATGCGCCGTGCCAATGGGCATGCCTAAGGAGGGGCCATGGGGTGGGAGGAACTGGAAAGTGGGTTTGGTCCACTCCTTTCCCCAAGCCTCTAAAGCTGTTTGCAGTTTAGAAGTTCAGTTTTGCTTCAGTGAATTCAGTGTGAGTGGAGGGGACAGTGACCCTGTTTAAGCCAGGCACTGTTCTGCATAGCAGCCAGCGTGAACAAATTGGCACCTGTGATGGGACTGAGGTCTTCATTTCATCCTATGAACTTTGTAACTCTTGCTGTGAATTAAATCAGTAAATTTTTGGTGGGGGATGTGCCATATACCACTTCACAGCTTCCTGGAGAAAGTAAGGATTGCGCTGGCCAAACCACTGCCTCTTCTGGGCAGAGTTGCTGAGCTGAAAGAAATGGCTTTTGCAGACTATTTGCATTAAGGCACTTTGCAGGAGCAGAAGTTGTTTTGGGGGATGTTTGTATCAAGCTACAGAAGGTTTTCTGCAGAAACGGAGAAAGAGAACACACAGCGGGGGCTGGCAGAGGGGAGACAGCAGAATCTGGTGTCCTGGAAGAGTTAACCAAGAGCCAAAGGGCTAAGAATAATGAGGTTACTCTTCGCAGAAATAGTCTAACATAAATGAATACAAGAGTATGTGTTCAAAATAAGTACCTGGCAGATGTCTGAGACCATGTCCCCACCTGGTTCTGTGCCACATCCCCACCTGGTTATGCTGTAAAGGCTCCCAGCAGATATGGACATACAGAAGGTTGTAGTAGAAAGATTTGAGGGGAAATGGGAGGTTAGCACAGGTCTTGTGCTTGGCATAGCAGCCCTATGAACTTTGATTTCTGAGAGGTGCCTGTCTTGAGGACTTGGAGACCAGAGCTAATGTGGCTCAAGATCCAACCTCAAAAGCTTTAGCACTTGGCTTGTTTGGAGCAGGAGGTGCAGAGAGCTCCACAGAAGGAGCTCCATCCCCCACAGAGGGAATATGAGCAAGTCTGTGTTCGTTCAGTTCTGTGTGGGTAACTTTCTTACAGCAGCAAGTTTTCCAATACAAATATTTGGGGAATAATGCAAACTGTTATAAATCTAAAATCAAAAGTTCTCTGACTAGTTCTATTACATCTGTCTGACCTACCTCGAAGCAAACTTGCAGAATATAAACTGCAGTAATGTTACTGCGACTACTACAGGCAGCTGAGAAGCAGCACCTCAGCGCGGGTGCTGTTAACTTCTGGGTTATCACAGACTACCCTCTATGGGTATCATTGGGTACCTGCAAAAAGAGTAACTGAGCAAATAACACATCACAGAATGAGAAGTTCAAACATTTCATTTAAATATCTGGGCTACATGACGGATCTTTCTTTGAATGGTTTTCTTTTGTGCAAACCTGTCTTACCAGAACTATAGAGAGGCTGTTAAGTTGCTGTTAAGGCATCCTTTAATAATAAAAACTGTGGAGTATAATATTACTTCCTTTCTGAATGTATAAAAAAATTTTATTGCCAACATAGACAAGAAAATTACATAGATTTATGGTGACCTGCAGTTTTAATACAATTAACTTCCACTCTGCATGAGCATAATGTATGAAGTTCCAAATGAGAATGATCAAGTTAGTTTATTAAAGCCCCATTTAAGTAGGTAAGTGATTAAACTCTGTTCATCTGGAAATTCAGCCCATGAAGAGGAATTGCAGTGCCTTCCAGCAACAATTCCGCAGAGGGGGAGTCAAATGCAATCATTGTGGAAATCAGTGGCTACCTGGAAGTCAATAAGCAGAAGCAGGGTTTTAAATGCTTGTTATTGAACCACTCTGCACACCGTCTCTGCAAGTGGAGTTGTCCCTTCCTAGACCTTGCTTAAAGATGAACTGCAAAATTAGAATGAAAATGAAGAGCGTGGAAATATAACACAGAACAAGAGGGGATCTCTGGGGTCATTACTTCCACTCTCAACCACTCTCATAAGCAGCAATGTTATATGAGCATTTCCAGCTCCATCTTAGCCCTTGCCGGGTTGTTTCACATTCCATGCGCACAGGAAGGCTGTCCTGAACCTCAGTCCCCTCCGTGTCTGGATCACTCTCACAGTTCATACTCCACACAAGCAGCTTGTGTCCCTGTGATTT
The DNA here is from genome assembly GCA_013398735.1 of Nothocercus julius. Taxonomy (NCBI): domain Eukaryota; kingdom Metazoa; phylum Chordata; class Aves; order Tinamiformes; family Tinamidae; genus Nothocercus; species Nothocercus julius. The sequence goes on from VZSV01000003.1 coordinate 4,750,106, forward strand.
CTTGCCATCGTTGCCCTGTACTCATAATAGCTTTTCTTCCTCATAGACATTTAGGCCTTTCTGACATATTCATAAAGAGCTACTGTACCTACAGTACTGTCTTAATTTATACTACCATTTATTTATATTTCTCATATCATTCTAGTAGCATCTGTTCCAGATTAAATCTCTGTGTGCCTGAAAACTAGGGTCACAATTAAACGCAGCTTTTCAAATGAGGTTCTACCAGTGCCTTGCACTGGTTTCTTTGGCATATTCACCCTTTTTGTAAAAAGGCTCAATGACTGAACCTAAAATCAAACTTCTTTCCACAGCAACAGTTATCTCTTGTTTCCAGATCTGAATCTACTTTATAATTCTTGTGTTAATACCTGTTTTCTTCAGTAGAGCTATTTTCCTATGCAGTATGTATGGCGTTCACCAGCTGCATGATATTTTTAGCTGTGTACTTGAACATTTGGACAAATCTCCCCCTTTCAAAACCCTTCTGGTACTTAAAATGACTTGGGTGTAGAAACCATCCTCTCAGGTGCCACCAGTTTAGTGCTGTGCTGTGACTGCAATCAGAAACCCTGATGTGGGACCTTCCCAACATGAAGTGAACATCCTTCTGCTGGATGGGTACAATTAGCACAGCCACAAGTGTCAAGAATCCCTCCCCACTGCAGGTCGCTGTCCCGGCCTGTGTCGCTGCTGCGGTGGCACTAGAGGGCAGCGGGACCCTTGTAGACACCGGGAGCAGCCCCTGTCCCGTCGCGCACCCCTCAGTTCTGGTGCTTTTCTTTCCTTTTAGCCCCACAGACTAAGAGCTTTAGGGAAATAACTGAGGAGCGCATAGACTCAAATGCTGTGGAGGCTGGCGGATGTGCTTCAATGTGTGTTTTAATGCAAAAACCATCAGCCTATTGAATTCTTTGAGAACTGTTGCCTTTTTATCTGTGCTGCTAAGTTTCATTCACTTCATTGGAATTTTTGTGAAGGTGAAATCTTAAGCCAATTAAGTGAATCAAACATGCAAAATTCTGAAAATTAATCGTTTCTAAAACATTTTATTG
>VZSV01000003.1:4751180-4769634 GCA_013398735.1 Nothocercus julius
ACCTCTTCCTCCTCACACTAAAAAAGAAAATAGATGGGGACCCGTTGTGCAAAATAAAAGCACGTGGGATTCTACTTACAGGAGAAAGGTAGGATTTGTTTCCCCACCTCTTGCTCTCAGGGATGCTCTTGCCTCTTCATATTGGCTCTTAACACTGCATTAGAGGCTGCTGAATAATTTTCTTTCCAAAACCATGCAAGCAAAAAGATGCTTTATTCTGTTAAACTAGAAAAGCTAAGTAACCCCCTCTTCCCCGGCCCCCACCACACACACTTCCAGGTTTTGGAAGCCTTTTTTTTTTTTCTTTTTAAGGAATCATCGCAAATTAGATGCTCACAGTTATGTGAAAAGGTAAGACTCTCAAGAGGAAGTGAGGGTTACATTTAGACTTACTCTAATTCCAAAATGATAGATAAAAAATATGAGAAATCTTTAATGTGCGTAAATATATAGATATATTTTTGTTGTTTGTCAGAACTGGCATACTATTGATAAAGGCTTTAGATAGTTCCAAATTTTCTTTATTCCAAATGAGACTCTAAGGAATGCTTTTTTTTTTTTTTTTTTTTTTTTTTTAAAACCTTAGTAGGTCTCTAGATTGTTATGATTTTTTTTTCTTTCAATATTGAGGATGTTTTGATTCTGTGGTATAAGAATCAGAATAGAACAAAAAAAAGTCTTATTTTTTTTTTTCTGAGAAATACATTCAGATTCAAATTTCTTCTGTTTAAGTGCAGTGGCAATGGGGAATCCTTACTTTTTTTAACTTTATTTTATTTGCTCTTTTGATTTTTTTTATATGACCAAGAAAAGTCCTATGAGCAAATTTTCAATCATGCAAGAAAACATTTTTTTCTAAGACTAACTTAAGTCAGTATGATCTATTTACATTTTTTTTTTCCTTGTTTGGTACAATCTGTTCATTTCTCTTGCAGGCTCAATTTCACCTGTGTGGCTTTTCAAAGTAATGTTTATTCATAAATGTAGTATGTCTTTTGTCACCAGACCTGTACTCTACATTTTGTGGTTTGCACCAGCTTGCTGAGCAAAATAGTAGTTGTTGATTCCATCTGGACAAGGCAACATTTAGAGCTTGTAGATTATTGCAAGTAAATATTATGTCTTCTGCTCTAGGAATTCAAATATGTAAGTGATTTTTATCATTAAGATTTCTCCATGCCTTGACTAGAAACAGGACCAAGCACTTTTCTGCAAGAACTTTTATGGACAGCTCTGTAATCTACATTTACACCAGCTCTATGAATGTTTTTCTTCTGGTTGTATGTGGAGCATCAACAATTTATATTAACTGTAATAAGTAGATAGAGAAAAATGGACATGTTTCTATGATTATCTTCTCTCTGGGATCTTGAATTTAAAAAACTGGATGAGGTTGTAGTCCATTTGCCTTAAACAGTGCTTATGAGAGCAGAGTTGTGATTAGGCTGGGACCTCTGGTTATTAGTGGGGCTGGAAAGCTTGGAACAGCAGGGCTATAGACACCCCAGCGGGGAGCCCTGCTCTTTTATCCCTCCTAAAGACCCCGTGAGCTGCTGAATTCAGGGATGGCAATAGATTTGGGGCTTATAGGTATAGGTATTGTTTGGCTATGTCTGCGCTGCCAGGAGCAGGGCAAGGGGGATTGTGTTGGGGGGATGGTCCTTAGCTCAAGCTGGCCAAGCTGGCTTACAAACTGACTTGGCAAAGAAGTTCAGCTTCAGCTCAGGTCTCCTATATGACCTTGCACTTGAGTCATTACCTGAAATTAAGCCTTAAGTTTTCTTATTTTCTCTCTCTCTCATTTTTTTTTTTTTTTAATGCAGAGAGAAAAAAAATACACCAAATTGGTTCTTTTATATATACATATATATAAATACATAATAAATATGTATACATATGTATATATAAAGACAAAAACAGCTTATTTATTTATTTGTTTTTTTAAGTGTAGATACGCTGTCTGTACAAACTTCCTTCAGGGAATAAATGGAAGCAACCCGTTTTGGTTCTTTGATTACAATAACTCTGTATCTTTTCTTTGCTGTCTAACCACCTACATATTTACTCTGTTTACTTTAAAGAAATGGTGGCATAGACAAAATAGCACTAGAAATATTAATAGATATGGATTTGTGCTTGACTATTAGGAAAGCATCTCTCATCTCTGAGAATGAAGTAATACTTATGCTGCATTAGAAATTACTGATAGTATCTACAATATCTTCTATTGACATTTCCTTCAAAAAGAGTTTTTTGCACACCAAAAGGCACACAAGGGACAGCACTGGAAACTATTTTAAGAAGCAGTGGACACAAGTCTGTTCATGGTGCAGCCCACAGACATGTCCATAGGCAAAATAGCACTAGGTGATGTTCAGTGCTTCCATGGATGCCTTCCAGAAGTGGTGCATGGTGCTAGAGACCCTCTATGCTGTCTTTCCTGACTCTGTTCACTCCTTCCCTCTTGTTCCTGTGTCAAGGGCAGACCAAACTCTCATTATTGGGACAGGAAAAGTCAAATTCCATTTTACCTTGTTACAAAGTTTTCTTTTGACTTTGAATGTAAGTCAACAAATCAAACCTGACTTACCCTACCACAATTCATATGCTAGTAACATAGTCTCTCTCTGCTTCATTTTTTGATAGAAACGTTTTATTATACCTCACCATTTCTGTGTATAATTAGTAATCCATAGCTGAGGAGACAGCCACAACTAGTACAAGTCAGTACATTCAGACTGAACTCATCGCTGGAACTTCTCATCTGCAAAAGGAGAGTTGCCCTTTGCAATGCACTCCATTTCTTCTCTGAAGATGTTTCTGCCCTAGAATATTTCTGTACTTTCCACAAAAGGTTTCAGATTGAGCTTCAGTACTGGTGGAAGTACTTTAGATGTTGTGAAACACTAACCTAAATTGACCAGACCAATTTAGGCGCTCTCTCTTGGGAGCCTGGATCTTGCTAATACAGTCAAGCTGATGTTTACACTGAAACATGGACAAATCTTCTGTGTTCTTGGCAGTGACTGGATCTAGTCCCATTTTTTCCCACTGCAGGTCAACGATTTCCAACAATTAGGTTGCTGAGCTGTCTATATTTTTGAACTCCGTTCTGGAACTGCTTCGTCTGAAAGAAGTATCTGTCTCTGTTAATTGGAGTGGGTGATCCTTACTGTTTAGGGATCCTTCTAGTGGTAGAGTACTAATTAAAAGTGTTTTTTGGCTTTAGAAAAGGAGATAAAGGAACAAGACTTACCTCAAAATTGCAAAGGAAATATAGATGAACAGAATTTATTAGCTTATTTGGAACCTGGTCACAAAGCTGGGACAAATTCCCTTATTACACACCAATTACACATCCTTAGTGTGTCTGATTTTACGCCAATTAAAATGGATGATTAAATTCAGAAATTCACCTTCTTATTTTGATCTAAATTTTTTTTTATAGCAATTGTCGGGAGTATCATTGAAATGAGAACGCAAATTCTGTGTGTCAAGTGCCTAATCAGGAGAATCTTCTTACAGGCTTCTTTACTGTTGTATTGGCAGTTAGCTCTTTGTTAGAGGCTCTCCAGAGAGGCTGTCTATATGAACTTGAAATTAGAGAGGAAAGAAGCGCTTAACATCAAGAGCTCAGTCAAATTTAATCAAAGATGAAGGATTATGATTCAGAAATCTGGCTTATTCTAGTATTAGTTAATTTGTCAAAGGTAACTAGTAAAGATAACTGTTCACTTCCTTGATTGGTTTAAGTGATGGTGTAATTCACTACAGTATTTGATGTCTAAACTGACAATTTTCTTTGACAATTATGGAGGTCTTTGCTATCAGTTAGCACAAGCATTTTTTCCTTACTTTTCCCAAAAGATAAAGCTTGAGAGAAATTCTAATGAGTTATGGTGATTTATTTCTGTGTAGTTAGTACTTCTGCTTTCTTAACCTTCAAATGGGCTCTGAGAATAAAATACTTTCCCTCCCAGTTCATGTTTTTTTTCCATTGTGAATAAGGAAAAATATTTAAATTTAGTTAATTTTCCTCTTCAAGGTCAAGTCTCTTCTCTCTCATCATTTCCCATCTGGAACTGACTTTTACATGATCGTGACAAAGGGAAAATTGCATTAATTTATACGTGCGTAATCATGAGAAAATGTTGTCAGATTGCTTGTAGTGTATTATGTTTGTCTATAATATAAACTATATTACTAATTACTGCTATAGCTGGTAGGAAATCTTTATTTTAGGGTTACTGCACTCCTTATTGCCAAAATTTAACTATGTTGACAGAAACTTTCCATGTCTCCTCGCTGCTCCAGCTTGGCCTTTTTTTGAAAGCTAATGGAAAGCTCTCCACTGGTTCCTGCCCTGTCCCCTTTTGCCTGAGTGAAATAAGGACCCTTTTTTTTTTCCTGTCCTCTCTGTGTCAATCCATTTCTCTATGACTATTATCTTAAGGATATCAGCAAAACTGGATAATGCTCTTAATATTTAGATGATATCAGGAGGAAGACTGGAAGACTTATTTGGCTGGCACAGGGTTTTTTATATATATATATGTGTATATATATATATATATATATATATATATATATTTCCAGCATTCTGTCTGCAGTTGTTCATACCTCAGATATCACTCAGCTGAGCCATAACTTGTCTTAGGTGATAATGGTTTGTTTGAGCCTTTCTTTCAACCTCAGTTAAGATGCATGTTGGAAAATATTAGTTGCATGTGAAAACATGTATCATTTTCATTACAAATAAAATAAGCGCAAAAGGTGAAGGTTACAAAGCAAAGTGCAAGTTACAAAATGCTGCAACTGGGGAAGCTCAAGCCAATGTTTCTTTAGTTCTTCAGGGACAGAATGCATGTGTTATAGGAATTGTATCTTGCTTCATTTTATAAATGTTAAGCAAGGTGCTACAGTATGTTGAAGCAGGATTTTTGAATACCAGTCGTGCTTTTGCAAGATTAGGTCAACAGTGAGGAAAGCGGAAAACAAGAGTTTTCCACTCTTACAAGAGTAATACTGAAGACACAGTCTGTGCAAATGAACAACTGGGTCCTGTCTTCTGTGTTTTTTTCAGGGGTCCTCTTCAATGTGGCCTGTTAATTCATCATCCAACCTGTTGTGCCTTGATTGAACTAAGCAGCATCTCTTACACATGGCCCATTCTTTCTGTCATCCCCTGGGAAGAAGGTTTTATTATGAACTTTTATTATAGGCTTTTGTTTTGGAACATTGCAATATATATATATTGCTTTTTCTTAGGGAAGGCAGGTCAAAGATGGTTGCCCTCTACTCTGTGCTGAAGTGGAGCTTTACAGTAATCTTAGTCCTGTGGGAACTAGCCTAAATTTTGTTCCATATCTACCGAATGTCTGACTTTGTAAAGGTCACTTTACACTTCAGGCTTGATGCCATTTGCTTGTAAAATGGTAAAGAAGCAGATGAAGGTACAAATTTTAACAGCTGCATTGCATGTTTGCATAAAAGTGTTGATGTGGTATGTGAAAAGATGCCCAGGGAATATAGGTTCTTTCCAGAGTGGCTGTCAACTAAGTGGTAACTCTGAGGATGGAAACTTTATACTTGGATTCTAAAAATGAGGCCGAGGGCACTTTTATGCACATGCTCAAATTTGATGTCTGCTTCATAGCACAAACATTCACTGTTTACAACAACAGAACCTGGAGGCCACAGATGAATAGATTACTGGGGATGTATCGTTGTGGCAAACGTTTATCTATTCCTAATGATATATAGGCTTTGTGATGGCATGACTATTTGTTATGAAGGTGTCCATGACACCAAGGTATAATCAGCAGCAGGACAGGGTGTATTTTTCCACATCTTAGCCCTGAAAAACTGGACAAGAAATGACTAGTTCAGAACAGGTGTTGAGATTAGTGAGTAGTTAAGTGTTCTTACACCAAAAAACAGCTGGAGCCATAACATTTATGTCAGGCAAGTTTAAGGAAAAAAAAGTGGCAGTATCTGCTTCCATAAGCAAGCATTGGATTCAGGCACACGTGTTTAGCAATCAGGACCTGAATTGATCAGATTCTTATTTTTCTCTTAAGAAAATGCATATTTCCAATCACTACGGCTAGGGATTAAAGCAAGCAAGCCTTGTGAAAGGAAATGCTGCCAACCCAGGTCTGTAGGTAGCCTGGCAGAAGGTCAGTGGTCTCCAATCTAAATGGAGTGCAAGACATGGACCTGGGTGCAAGCCGAAATTTGGTAGAGTTAAAAATGTGATCATCCTCTAAAGTGAAATACTTTAGAAGTGTTAGTATAGAATAGTAGAATACTATTTCAGGCCAGCATTTTTACTTTTTATTTCTTTTAAAATAGTGAAGCCTGAATGGTGCTGATTGTTTATTTGACAATGTAATTTATCCAAACCACTGATATTTTCAAACTTTTGACTGATTTTAATGAGAAAAAAAAATACTGGGGTTGTATAGGAGGATTTGTGGGGAAAAAAATGCCCTATTATATAGTTTAAAAAAATAAAAAGCAGAATTCCAGAGGATTTGGGAAAGTTCATTTAAACAAGAAAAAGGGAGTTAAGATGAATAATAAGCTGTATAAGAGGAGGAAATGTTGTGTGAAGCTAATAGGAACCAGATTAAGCATAAATTAGTGCCTTTGCCAAAATATTAAAGGGATTTAGTTTTTATTGCTAGTACAGAGCAACCTCATTTCTGTAATATTAACTTTCTTTGGGAAGGGAAACCTTCCTTTCTCTAAATATCTTCATGCTTTATGTACTGATTTTTTTTTTTTTTTTTTTTAAATCATNAATCATGTTCATTCTGTGAAAAACAGGTCTCCCAATGGGGAAAGGCACACATTCTTTAAAGATTTTGCTTGTAATTCCAAAATGGGGATGATTTAGGCAAGAAGAATACAGAATGTGGTTCATCTAGCTGGAGGGCATTTTGAAGGGTACCACAGAGACATTTTTTGGGATAGGCAGAATTTTTTCAGAATTGTTTGTTTATAGAAAAATGCATTTTTACTTCACCAAAATATTTACATGCTTGGATTGTGCGTAGTAATTTTGCCCAAATGCCTCCCCCCACCATGAATTTTCAACATTCCTGAAGTATTTTAATTTTGTGTGTTTAAATTATTGAACCTTGGTTAATAAAGTGGATTTATTATTGTTGACAAAATTGGCAAGGGGGAGATGGTCGTTGTATCATCCCTGTGAGTGAGAATGCTTGCAGTTAAACAGTGTCCTGAGCGGTCTTTTGGAGACAAATCATTCAAATCCTCTGAATCAGAGAGGGCTTGAAAATGATATATCCTATTTTTCAGAAAGTATGGCAACTTCTGGGTTATATGGCATGAATGTGGTACAGCCAGTCAGCCAGTATGTGCTCCAGGCACCCACTGGGAAACTGAGCTTTTGCATAGAAAAATCCTGAAGTGAGACTACTCATTGCAAGTATTTGATTCCATCCAAAATGAACTTTTTTTTTTTTCCCCTCTTCTCTCTCAGGTTTTGGCAGGAACTCATTTTAGTTTGAATAAGGTCACCTAATAATTAATTTTATTTTCACAACCAGATGAAAAGCCATAAATTGTTCAGAAGGCTCCAGACACTTATTAATGAAGGTGAAAAGATATAATCAGGTTTGAAACAGCTTCAGTTCCAACTCTGCCTCTGCTTTTTTTCAACCACAAAAAAAATTCTTTTGCAGGAACTTGATATTATACAGATGCAGGAAATAAATAATATTTTCCATAAAAATACAGTTTATAGCAATATTTTCACTAAAAAAACTGAAAAGTAAACCTCTCAAAATACTACCTGACCATTAATCTCTTCTCGATAGCCGGAATAGATGTTATTTTAGAGCTGGTTGGAAAAAATAATGAGATAAAACCAGAAAGAGGTGTTTATCAATCTCTTCAGTAAGAAGCATGTCGTTCTCCTTCATATTTTTAGGGATACAGGTTATTTAACCATTTGAGGTAAATCATCAGGACAGTTATTTTATTGGAATTTTATTTTCTGATAAATATTTTGTTCATATATTCTGATCTTTAAAGACCAGAAAGAAAATATTTATATCATATCAAATGTAACTAATGAGCTTAATAAGTAAGTGCAAGACCTTCAGGAAACTTTAAATTGAGTAAACCAAGTTGACTGGTGAGAAAAACATTGATAAGATGTGGGGATTGCAGACTGGTCAAGATAGAAAGTATCCCATTTGGCAATATACTGATACATATGAACATAATTGCAGGCAGCCAACATTCAAAGAACCTTTTAAAATGGTACTTATTTTTTGAGTCTTATCAGAAGTAAATTCTGCCTTCCTTTGTAGTTTTTATTGGGTTGAATTAGCAAGAAGAAGAAAAGAATTTGGTCATATGGTGAACATTGTGCATATAGCTAATCCTTCAAGCTTTAAATATTAGTTTGTAATCTAAATTACTAAGAAAGATTTGATCAATGTTCTCACATTTATTGTGTCCCATTTGAAAAAGAAAAAAAAAAAATGAATTAAAGGCACTTTTACTTCCTCTAAAAATGAAAGTTTCCAAAAATGAACTTCTCAGCAAGATTTCCAGAGATCCTTGTGACCAATTTAGCTTTATTGGCTTTTGATTTTAGTAGATCAAAAGCCCACTAAGCATATATTAAGCTCTATAGGCAGTTGAGGAGGGTAGCTACATGGGATAGAGAGGTCTATCTTCTTTTGCTCTTGTAGCTTTGAAGTGGTTTGTAAGAAGGTGCTCTGACCTGATTATTCATGCCTGGAGTTTGTTTTTGCCTCTACTTCTGACTTTGCTTCTTCCCAAAGCCCTCTTGTGTGATGTGAGATGAGCATAAGTGATATCACTTGTCTATATAGATGACTGGCCACTTCTGCTGACACATCTGACTTACTAAATGAATTAGATGTTCATTTAGTATGCAGGTTACAACCCATACCAGCTCAGTCTCTTCTTGGCCTCAGGGAGAGAGGTTTGCACATTTGCGATCTAGCTATAACAGGGTTTACTGTGAACCACATCTCTAAGGCTACTGACTTGACTCACAGAGATAAAATCAGCTGATGTTTATAATTTTCCCACTTTTTTTTTCAGTGCAGTGAACCATGACTCGATTTCAGTTCAATAGTTATTGACGTCCATCTAATCTAGTAATTAACATGAAGCAGTCTGAGACCAGACCCAGTAAACGAAGTGCAGAATCACTGAACTATGTGGAATGCTGCATTTGTTTGCACTTTACAAACCCTTAACCTCCTGGAGATACTATATGTATTCAGCTGAGACCTTCTCAAATAACTTCATCACATTCATCACTTCAATATACAGACTTTGCCATTTTGAAATAGGCCTCGATCACTTACAAAAGACAATAGTAAATATACATATGAGATCTTATTTAATGCAAAACCTTAACTCTGATTTGAATGAAATAGAGCAACTTTGTGTTTAGGTGCTTCTGTCACGTATGATCTTCATTCATAAGTGCTGAAGATGATAAACTGGAAAGGTTACTTCCTTATCAGGAACAGTGGAAAGGTGCTTGGCTGAGGAAGGAAGCTCAAACCGAGATTTCACTGCTGTCTGAATGACAGTAAAGGAAGTGGGCACATCTGGGTGGGGTTTTTTTGGATCAGAGTAGCATTCTGCCTGGTCACAAGGTCTGTTTCTATGAAAGATGCTGGGTTCATGTAATTCATTTCAGGAGTATTTCATAATGATCTGACTCATACGCTAACACTACCCAATCCAGATGAGGGGAGGGGAAATGGTGAAATAATTTGTGTGGCTAGAGCTTCACTCTCTGGTTTCTTTATTAACTCTTGAAAGTGCTTTATTCATGGTGCCTCTAGAAATGAATGAAGAAACTAAACCTATTTAACTTTAAATTTCTAGTGTTATAGTTTGGAAAGGACTATAACTATTTGCTATTGTTTGATTGGTTCTACAAGAAATGTTTTGCAACATAGTAATGAGGTAACATCACAGCAGTGGCTTTTGGGAGTGTGATTAATTTGTTTAGTTTACAAACAAGTTATATATAGTCATCTTTTTTTTTTTTTTTTTTTTTTTTTTTTAATTCAAACTTCTCTGAAACTAAAAGTACATCCATCAGTACAAAAGATCTCCTAAAACCTATCCAATTTCACATTATGACCAGTGAGATGTCAGCTGAACAGCCTGTATCTCTGGACATTCTCTGCTACTGCTTTGTCTTTCACATGGTTTCGTCCCATTATTGCACTGGTGACCTAGTGCCTCTCACTTGGTGTTTCTGCCTTCCAAGACATGGTTGAGCACAGTGAATTTTGCAAAAAGGTCTTTTAAGTTCTGATGGTTCATTCCCTTTAGTAGTAGTAGAGGCAGAGGGTAAGGCCAGGTAAATCCCTGGATCACAGCTTGTTCCCACACACTGCCAGGTCTCCGGGCTGATTTAGAAAGTCCTGTTTTTCAGACAGGTGTGTGTCATAGTGAAAATATCCGCATAATCTTTTGTATGAGCAGATGTGATCTCTGAATTGCCTGCATTGAGAGCCTTCCAGAAGAAGGAAATATTTCATCCAAGGAAAAATGAGAAGTTATGACAATTGCTGACTCTAATATTTGTAGTCCAAACGTACCTGAATGGTACAAATCTTTTCAGAAGATTCTTGAGATGACAGCCCTGATGACTGTGAACATCGTTTAGTCCGTACTACCTACCATACACATAATGCTACTAGCTGAGAAAAGACTGTGTTGCATCTGCTGATTTGGTAGGACATTTGGCCTTCTGGAAAGGAAGTAGGAGATGAAGAAATCTAAGCAGGTGGAATGTACTGAGAGAGGAAATGTAGGAAGCAACAGTGTTTAAGAAGAAAAGAATAAGATAAAGTAACTGATTTGTAAATAACACTGAGAATGAAGCTGCTCTAAACAATTTGTGGTCTTTAGTAGAGAAGATCAGCCTATAGCAGACTAAATGCCTACATCATACTTGTTGCTGGTAACAACAAGCTGGGAATGGGAGAAGGTGGAGCAAATTGGAACATTGTCCACTACACTATTGTTTTCAGACCTGCAGAATTTTGTAAAGGTTTTGTTTCCTGGGCAGGCCAGAGCCGGTGGCCTAGGGTGAAGCAAGCGGAAGGTATGAGTAGCACAGTAATTCCAGTCAAACAACAAAAACAAAAGCCCATCCCTCTATGCCCTAAATCCCAAGGCTTACGGAAGCAAAACAGAAAATAAAATTCCTAAATGCTCAAAAGAAGACGACAGATAGTCTCATGTCTGATCAACCAGATTATATATAAAAAACAGTTTTGAGAAAAGGCACTCGCATGATTTTTGAATACTTGAGACTAGTAGATGCTATCTAGCACTTTCATGCTTTCTATTTGACCACTAACAAGAAAATGTTACTCTTCCGTACGGGGAAAAAAAAGAGAAAGTAGAAACCCCTCTACTACCTCTTCCTCATGCTGTTTGTAGTATCCTAGTTATTTAAAGAAGAGCAAAGAAGAGAGCAGCTCTAGAGCTTAAAGAATTGAATTAACTGCTCTTAGTAAGTAACAATTAACTTTCCCCATACAAGTAACAAATAGCAAATGTTTGCTAACACAAATTTAGCTGCAGTTCTAGAGATTATCCTTAATTTATCCCCGTACCCCAAACTCTACAAGCTGTCTTTTGGGTGAACTATTCTGCTCCTGGTAAGGAATTGAGAAGTGCCATGTCAGAATTGACTCAGTTTGCTGTGCCCCTAGAATATTCTTTGTCAGGCAGCAGCCTATGAAGAACTGTCATCTGTACATGCTTTTCAAGGAAACAGAAGAGCAGACAGCTGTCAGACAGATGTGGAACTGCCATCTTTAACAATCAAGTGTTTCCATTCTGTGAGCCCTAATCATTTGTATATTTATTTCCTTGTCGTCTTAAAAGCTAATACTAAAAAGGCTAACAGATTATCCGAGAACAGAGAACTGCCTAAAATAAGGGACAGTAAATCTTGTATAATCAGGCATTATTTAAAACATCTGCTTCCATTTAGGCTTTGGATTATCCTACATCTCTTTTACATACCATATTTCTGTAATTGTTTTCCGTACTCAATCTTCAAGAAAAGTTTCTGATTTGTGCCTAACTGTGATAGTTAAGGAGAAATCCACTCCACTAATATTAAGATTTCTGAAAATCTTGAGTCAAAAGTCCTGTGGTACTGAACCTCCCCAAAAATGGGTCCATAAAACTTACCAGATTTTTAATTTTGTGTTCATTTAATTTCTTCTTAAGTTCTTGAATCATGAAAGTGGTTTTTAATCACTTTCTCAAGCTTTTGTATCCGATTATCAGCATTAGAACAGTATTGAAAATGAAAGCAATGAGTTTTGTATAACCAGATGACCCCAGATAACCAAGTTTTAGGAAAATCATCAGTTAAATATTTTCACAAAATCCTTTTCCGTTCAGAATTCTTTGTTACCATCACCCACTATTTTTATTCTTTACATAGAACAGATTTCCTGATGACTATGTGAGCTATTATAAGTAGTGAAATTTCAGAGTGGGAGCTGATATTTTTTTTCTGTGGCTCTTGCCCCATGTAGTCTTTATTTGGTACCCAGTCCTGATTCAAGAAAAGCAAACTAGGACTCCGTGTAGTGAGCACTGTTAAATTTGTTGTTTTCTGTTAAGGTGTTTGGGTAATGAGTTCTGTTCCCTCTGATCTGAGTTTTACAGTTCTAGAAGCTTCTTTTGGTCTCTTCACACCTCTTTCACCCTTCCACTGCCCCTGCAATGAGATGGAGAACACAAGAGGATCACAAACCAAATGTCCCAAGAGTATCAAACAGTGGACTAGCTGGGGTAGACTGAACTCACAAAAAACTGCCTGGAATAATGGGGCTTAGTATTTCTACAGATAGTTTGAACATAGGTAATGAAGATTAATCATACATTAAAAAATTAATAAGCTAGTTATGAAAAGGAACAGGAGCATCTGCAGAAGACTTTTTTGTTATTACTTTTTTTTCCTCAGTAAGGACCAAGAACTCACTCTTTATAATTTCAGCATCATTTGCTGAACTGCCTTTCTTTCTGTGTATCATAGCAATATACCTTAAATGTATCAAAAATTTTATGGGTTCTGGCAGGGTTTGGAAATTTGCTGGTCTGTTCCTATTGCACCTGCATGTGGCTTCTAGGAGTGTGTGTGATGCTGCCGGGTCTGTGGTCAGCATCATTAGGTGGGAGTGAACATTGCTAAAGTGTTTGTTAAAAAGAGAAAGAAATCACTACTTACTCCATTGCATCTTTCAAATTAGAGTACTAGCACTAACTCGTTTTGCATTCCTGGATACTCCTCAAACACGGTTGAGCCGATCTCAAACACAGTGAAGCAGAAATGGACGTATCATGGCTAAATTAATCTAGCAATACTGCAAAATTGTGAAGCCTCAATGATAAAATCCTTATCCGCTTCCGAGCAGGCTTGAAATCCACGTTCAGTGAATAGTGTTGCTGAAGTTTAGCTGATACCTGCTCTCGCTAGCTGGGAGAGATGCTGTTTCAGTGAGTCACCACGTATTGCACAGGTTCCTCCATCAGCAGTCTGGAAGTAGCCAAAAGGTCTTGCAGCAGGGAATAACTGCACTTGCTTACGTTGTTTAAGGTCTTATCTCTTATTTGTAGTGTGGATACCCTGAGTACTCAGATACGCTTTTCTCACAGGTTTTAGTGACTAATGATATTGTCACAATATCATTACACAAATATAATGTTTTTTATAGGATACATTTGAAATTCTTTCCCAAAGTGACACCACAAAGCTTCTGTCGACTCTCAACTGTTTGTAAGCTGAAAAGATGTTAAAACCAGAGCTAGCAAGTGTAATACATTTTAGGGATGTAGTTAATGTCCTAAATGTAATTACTGATGTAAATTAGCCTTATGCAGATCATCATATTTTGTATTTTTTCCTTGTAATCAAAGTAGCCAGAAACATGTGTTTTAAATGCCAGATGGATCTCCAAGCTGCAAGACCATAGCTGGTGTGGCCTTACAGATGTTGTGGATGCCGGGAAAAGCCTAACAGCTCTCAGGGTTTAGCTTTTCAGTTAATTTGTAAATTAATCCAGCGGATAATTTTCCCTAATATAAAGTATTTAAAAAGGTGTTATGAAGAGAGACAGTGTCCAAAATCATATCTCATATAATTTATCTATGCTTTGAGGAGTTGTATTACTCCGTATAAAGTTTAATTAATTAATTAAAAAGGTTATATGAAGGCTTTTTTTTGCAAAGGCTATGACTCTGGTCCACATATACGAATAGTGTGGGTGGACAGAATTCTACTGCTGTTAATTAAATTTTATTTGCCTTCAGATTTCACTTAGTTCCATGTCAATGATAAATAAGAATACTTAGCTGCTGGATAGAAAAAAAGATAATGCATTTATTACAGAACAGAAAAAGAGTAGCTCGTATTGCTCATATTTATTGTGCTGTGCCGCTAATACAGGTGTTTATAAGAGATGAAAACAGTCTGTTTCTAATGAACAGATTTCAAAATGTTTTGGGGCAACGTGTGCTTCAAGATACTGCATGTTCTGTAGGGATATTTATAGCACGGACAAGGAATAGTTTGTGTCCATATTTTTTATCTATGCTATAGGCAGACTGTAGCCAAACTGCATGTGGTAGCATGGTCTCTTACCCCTGATATCTCCTGAACAGTAACTAGAAATTATACAGGAAAAAGATAACTGGCACAGGCAAAAACTATGCTTTATGTTATGGGGGTCCAAACACCTATGCCAAACCGAACACAGCTAGGGAATGTCTCCTCCTGGGGCATCTAGAAGACAGTGGAGGAATAGGCATTGAAGTGGGTGAGTGAGACTTCCCACATGGGGGCTAAAAGACTGGTTGCGGTCTCCTATTTGTGTTTTTCCTTTGTATCTTTTTGTCTCTTTCTTCCCAAACTTCAGGTTCAAGCTGTTAATGAAGCTACCTAATTTCTTGATCTTTTCTTCATCTGTCACTTTGTAAAAACAGTTATAAGTGTCTGAAACCTGGGTGAATATGCAGAGAAATTAGGGTGATGTATTTGGCAGTTGTGACCTAAGTTTAGAGAAAATGTGAGATGCAACTTTAAGGCAAAGAAGAATGAGATACTGGATCCTCATTCATAGGGGTACCTTCAGCCAGTATAGAAGGGGCTAGGGGTACTTATTTCTAGTAGATGCTCTTTGATCCTCTTTCTTATGTGGGGTGCCAGAGCATTAAAATAGCTCCAAGAGAACAATGTAACACGTAGCTGTGCTAACACAGAAAAATAAAAAACTAGCATTATTAATCTCATTACAGGGGCAGAGGGATTGAATCAGATTTCTGTTATGTTTAGAAGAAAACAAACATGTCAGCTGGTTCACATATGAATGAATATTGTTTTTATTATTTCTGTGTCCTACAAAAGTAAAAACTTTTGTAAGAAAGATTTGAGCTTCAACTTTACTGCAATTCGGGGAAAAAAAGCCCCATGTCAATAACAATTTGTCCCTTTACATCATTTGTTCATATCTTCTTTTATAAACTTCAGAGGTAGATGACTTTTCCTTATTTGTTTACTTAAACACTCGTTCACAATTTGACACTAGTCAATTTAAGTTGCATTTCTCCAAGTTAAGCTTCAAAAAGTCTCTCCATGAAACTTGTCTAAAGATTTTCAAGAATTTGAGCAAAACACTATACAGACCAGGACATGGTTTGGTGATGGCAGTCCAAAACAGCTGGAATATGTTAGTTGTCCTATTGAATGTGTGCTGACGTTGCTTGGTTATTGCACATTTTTCATCCTTCTATTTGTCATCAAAAGAGAAAATGAAATTGCATCTGTTCAACATTGCTGTCTGCCCTGCTAGTAAAAAGCATCCCTTGTGTTATTTGGTGCCATTGATGCACCAACATCAACAGTATTGATCAACAGTCAACAGTATCTTTTACTTGTGTTGCAGAATATGCTAGAACACTTATATGGTGGCCCTCCCTTAATGGAGAGAGACAGGTTTTCTCTGTTGCTTGCACATACCAACCACCTCAGCACCTTATGGGCATTTCTCCATTGAGCTGCACACTGACTTCAAGCTCTTTGTCTTATGCTCAAGGCTTTATCTCATATAACCTGTCTTATGTCCTAGGTGTGGTCATCAGAAGTTAAGCACTGTTATACTTCCAGTGACCTTAATGAAACTATACAAATTTTGACCAAATAAAAACTTGGTTCTTTATCCTCTTGAGTCTCCGAAACCATCCTGTATCACCTGTGAGCTCAACCAAGAACTATGTTGTGCTCACCGACCCTGTCACTTACTTCTGTGCCTCATTTTTCGTGTTTCCTATTATCTGTTGATGCTGCTGCTGTGGTCAATACCATTTTGATTCTTACATTGTGCATTGCTGTCCATAGCACATCCTGGCTCTTCCCTATTTTGCATCCTTGAAAAGAATCTGTTCCACCCATTTTTGAAAAGTTTCTATTCCAAACTGCTTCTGTGGTACTCATGGAAATTGTAGTAGTCGCAGCTTTCATTATCTGTTGGATACAGAACACTTTCTGCACTACTAATTTTGTGCACAAATACCTCAGTAGCTTTCCTCTGCAGGGAGGAAATCCCATTCAAAAGAAAGACTGAATGAACCTATTTCCACTTCTATTTTATGCCATTCCCTCATTGTTGCTCTTCTCTCTCTTTTTATTTTTCTTAGTAGGATGTAAAAATGGCAGTTCTGTTGATGAGGGAACCGATTTAAAAAAACAAACAAACAAAAAAAAAACAGTAAAAAACAGTAAAAATACCTTTGTGACAAACATCAGAAGTATATCATTCAAAACCTACAAACATCAGAAGTATGCCATTCAAAACCTATTGATGTAGACTGATCTGTTTTTAATATACACCAAAAACAGGCAAAAGGGATGGGAAATATTTTGGTTCTACCAAGAACAAATTTCCCTTTCCCTAAGAGTGACAGAGAAAACATTCTTTTCCCTTTTATTTATTTATTATTTGAATTGCCAAGTCTTTCAGATGCTACAATTATTCTTACTGCACTGGACACCCAGAAAAAAATATTGGCTAACTCAAGACAGTATTTTTTTACCAGTCCTGCCAATTCTTGCCTTTGTTATTGCTGCACAAAGGAAGCAGTTTTGGCAGAAAAGTAGTCAGTGCTGAAGATGTGACATCCGTTCTTCAGTAATTCGTGAAAGGACATGGTATACTGAAGAACAATTGCACAAGAATGAGCACCATGTGGTGGCAAGAAAATGCTACTAATGTTTGTCCAGAGAGGGGTGCTCCAATCTCAGCTAAAGCAGCAAATCCCTGTTTCACCAACCCTGTTGCCTTGGGGCTCTGGCAAATTCTTGTCTTAATCTCCAGCCTCACCTGGAGACACACCTCAGTTTGTGGAGATTTACAGGCGAGGAGTGGAATTTACTCATGTGGAAACAACTCAAAACATCCCTTTCTAAAATGAATGTAAAAAGAGGCCGAAGAGGATGGGATCTCTCCTGTTATCGAAGCTAAAAATCAGATGACTGATGCTAGGTCGTAGAGATAAGCTTAATGGCTCAGTAAGAGTGGGAGTATGAGCACTTAGTCGCGCTTGATTTTGCTGAATAGTGTCTTGAAAGGTTTAGCAAGTGCAATTTAGTATTTTTTATTATTTGCCTTAATCTAGTCATCTTTCTTGGGAAAACCCAAAAATGCATTATTTCAAGGCTAAACCCTAAAAAACTTAATACTTATTTGACTTTGTCAAGTGAGACATTTGTCTTATTTGGGAACTCATGGCCTTTTGATTTTTCCCTTTATGTTATCACCTGTGTGCTGTCCTTTCTTACCTGCAGTTGTTGTTGCCTCAGATTTTCATCTGAAGCTCTTTAGAAAAGGCCTATTTCTTTGTCTGACTTTTCAAGCAGGTTTTGTTGGCAAATTTATGGGCATGCTAAAATATTAAACTTGATGTGTAACTTGATGGTACTTCAAGTACAGCGCATACTTTTTAAAGCACAAACGTGGCATTTTCAAAGGTGCTGAGCTCTAGAGCTCTTTTCCTGCCTTGGAGCACTCTTACAAATTAGGCTTTGTTCAAGCCGTAATGCCTGAAAGAAACTAATCTGTACTTCAAAATTAGCTCTCATTAATCATAGGCTGGTAGCCTTCAATTACCAGACCTGTTGAAGTCTGCTGGGCACAGGCTGCATGTCAGTGATATGATGCTTTGTACTAGTTTTCTTCTCAAAATCTGTTATTTTCTCTTTTCCCAGTTTTCCAGATTTGTCTGAGTCAACTAAGGAAGCTATTGCAGGAACTGCACTTTCCTTTTTTCCTTATTCTTTTTTTGCCTGCTAGCTCTGAAGCAGGTGTGGTATTTTTTTTCTTTTTTTTTTTTT
>VZSV01000003.1:4769642-4782880 GCA_013398735.1 Nothocercus julius
TGACACTAAGGTGCTCCCTGTCACAAAGCTGTGAATCGCACAGATCTGCCTTATTGCTTTTTCAGAACAAATATCCTTGAGAGTTACATTTGTCTCCTTGTGTAACTCTCCTGCCTGTTCCCCAGCTATATCAGGCTACTGCATTACATGACAATGCTGGAACATGCTTTAGATCTAAAACAATTGGTGATCTGACTCATAACACTAATCATTTTAGGTCTGAAGTCATGTTCTGTTGTGCTGTAATGAAGATGAGTCAACAAAGTTTCTCCATGGAGAACGTTTAAGAGGATAAACTTTTACCCTTAAGAAAGTTTTCTGTATTTCATTTGTGTTCATTAGTTTAAGTTCCATGATACATTCGACAATGAATTTCACTGAGTGCTGCTGTGTGTGTTTTCTTTACTTTCTTTCTTCTTTCTACCCAACTGTTTATAAGGCAAAAAGAAAGAGATGAAAACAAAAAGGATAAGAAAATAACAACAAAAAAATATATTCCTAAGTCACAGGAAGATCCTATGTTTTCATAGTGGAAAATTGTACTAAACCACCCAGATTACCAGTGCTGTTAGAGTTTTAATCAGATCTGGAACAAAATGTAATTACCTTGTGTAAATAGGTAGCCACATCCAACACTCATCCTGTCCCCTCAGTCATTCAAAAATCCTTCTTAACTACAGGGAAGGACAAGGAAAGCAACTTTAAGTTAAATAACCTAAGTTATATAAAGGATTTGTGTGTAGTATTTCTCATATTCACTTTGATTTTTATTATTGGGAGGTTTGGTATGTAGCCGGTTAACTTGCAGTGGTGTCATTGCTCGCCAGCCTCTGCAGCCCATTTTTGGGTTTTGGCACGCATCTCTGTGTCTGTATCTTCCAGATCCCAAGATGCAGATGACTGTGAGCCATATGTGCCATTTCTTTCCTTCTTGTCTCATTGCAATAGAATCATAGTTACTTTCCTAAAGCTGATCTGGGAGAATCCAGGAAGAATTTTATATAAATATTGATTTCAGTTGATCTGTTGGGGAGTCCCTTAGCTTTTTTTTTTTTCCCCCCTGCTTTGAATTAACTGGCGAACAAAACTGGAGTGACCATGCAAATTCTTTTCTTATTATGCCCTTGAGTTTATAGAGTGCTTTGTGCTTTGGAAATAGAACAGGTTCCAAGGAACTTACCATCTTAGGCAGACAGATGTGATATGGGCAATTAAAAAAAAAAAATGCAGCACAGCATGGAGCCAAAAGGAAGAGCCTTGCAGAGACATGCTGAGCGCAGCCTTCCCAGTATTGCTCCACATGCTGAATTTCTGATCGCTCGATGTTCAGACCTGTTTCTCCTCTGACAAAAACAATATGATTTGGTGCCAGCTATGGCTCTGTGATGTGTGGAACAAGACAGAGTGCCAACTTGTTTTACACAGGCCATGAAAGAGCCCACAGATGATGAAAAATCTGAGTCACTACCAATCCATTTTTCACATTCATAGTATTGCTAATCTCTTGGCCTGTCCAGTCCCTCTTTGTTATGCTTCTAAAAGTACTTGCCACAGGTAGATTAAAATACAGATATAGGAAAGTTCAAAAACACCAAATAGCTGCTCTACCAGAAGCATCTGCTTAAAGATAATAGCTCTAAATTAACAATAACAAGTGCTATCCACATTCAGAGTTCAAACAGTCTGACTCAACTGCTTGCTTCAAACTCCTCTGCCCTTTGCACTGTGGAAGAGAGAGGCTGTGTACCATACCCACAAGGTTTATGAATCCCGCTTCTGGTGGGTTGAGGTAAGGACTGAGTTTCAGAAACCAAGATGCCATAAGAGTGATGACACTTGCGTATTTACAATGCAACATGTCCAGCAAACACTGCACTGTTCAGTTCTGAGACGACACCCGCTAACAATAATAATGCAAATAATTGAAATGTGCTTAACGCTACATTACATAATTGAAAACACTTAATATATGTAAATATTGCAAAGCCTGAGTGTGTCAGCAGTAATCTAAATTTAATCCTGACAAAGCAGGGGTTTCACTCCCTCAGGACAGCAACATCTAAAATTAAGGGTAAATGTGATGAGTTTCTGCAGTCAATGCTGGGATGTAGCATCCGTCAGTGGTGCACCTTTAATTTCAGAGACATTTGTCAAAGGTGGTAAGTAATACATTCAGGCTGATGAAGTATTCTCCCCAAAGATGAATAAAGTTCCCCAGTGCTCAAGTATGCCCAGCACTGGTGAATTTTAAATACCCAGTCCACTAGAAAACATGACCACGCTGATATAAACAGATAACTGTCAGCTTTCTAATATTCTAATTGCTGTACTGTGGAAAGGACAGCTTTGTCTTTGGACATGCTTGTATGTCTTAAATACAGGAGAATTGTGACAGAGGAAGGCACCAGAGGCCCAGAGAGTGAAACCGTGCAGGGCTGCAAAGCAGTAAGTCCTTGTGTCAAACACCTATTAGCTGTACAAAAATCCATAATTCACATGGTGCTGCATTTACTGTTGAGCATTGTCTCAGACATATCTTGTCTACATTAATTTAAAATCTAAGGAAAATGAAAAAATAATAAGCTGAATAAGTTGAAATAATAATAAAAGAATGAAACATCAAAAAGAAACCAATTTCTGGATTTATTTAGCAGATTTATAGAAATATTGACTAGTTAATAGGGTGCAGATCTGAAGGTCAATCTGAGCTCTATATTTGATTTTACCACTGGATAGCTTATTTGGAATTTTTAGGCACATTCAATACTGGCCTTTCCCTGTAAACCAATAGTCCTATTCTTCTTCCACGGAAATGAGAGAGCAATGTATGAGTTTCTGGCTGCAAGTACTTGAGAAAGTCAAGATAATTCAACTGTATTTCAACATAGCAAGCCTTATTCTAAAATTATGGGGCAATAAGTTTTAAAGCTCAAGAGGGAAAAGGCTGAGCAAATGCTATTAGGATAGTTTCAGGACCAAAATGCAAAGAAACATGGTGTACAATATAGTTGTATGACAGAAGAGAAAATTATTGCCTCATTTAAACACAAAGGCCACAGTGACCTCATAAGAACTTTGTTTCAAGCAATTTTCCTTTAAAGGATGTGTAGGACTTGACTCAGACGTTTCTGGTGGTGGCATTATTTAATTATCTAAGAGAGTACATCTTTACACCTGGGAATCACCAGGCACCACATCCTTATCAAGTGGAAACAGTAATCATATATTAGGTGCAAAGACTCTACATAATTGCTATCCTAAGGTGTAGAGGATCAAGCCTATCGATGAGACTTGCTTTACATAATATCTCACACCTTTTCTTGTGACAGCACTGCTGTTTTCTCAGGTAAAGTGGAAGAGCAGCTAATTTAGCAGAAGGTTATAATGCGTGATATGGTTTTCTATCTAAACAGACTTAGCAGTAGAAATGTCCTGTGAATGTCTGAGTATGTCATTCAAGAAGCCAGTCTGTTAAAGAAAAGGTTGATTGAAGACCACAACAAAAGAAGAGGAAATAGTACAGCCACTTAGATGTTACCATATATTTTCACACTATCTTCAGCCCTTGTTGAAAGGGATTTCCAGAGCACAATACACCCTTTTGACACAACAATTTAATTCAGCAGAGGATATTTCTTAAAGATACATGGTATTACCAGATTGGCCCTCTAATATGTTGACAAAAGGAGTACAAAGTAATTCACCTTGTTCATTAAGTTTATCTTAGAGAAAGGCAAATGGCCTACCAAGAGATTCCTAACAGAAGTACATCTGGAAAACAAACAAACAAAAAAAAAAACAAACAAACAAACAAAAACACTTCAAAAATATCTGTTTCTACATGCCAGAAATTGGATGATTTTTGTTCTCCATACCATGTACTTCCAGGCACTTGTAAATTTGTTTCCTGGGTTTCACCCACAAAGATGGAAGATTTCAAAAGGGAGTTAGTTTAATAAATGATCCAGGAACGTGGGAAAGAGGCAACCTCAAGCACGAAGACAGTTAGAATGATGATACATCTTTTCTCTTTGTGGTTTCTTAATGGCCAGATCCTTTTCTTTAGCTGTCAGGAAGACTGTTTTACAAAATTAGGGACCTGATAATGATTTAGTTTGCAATTTACTTGTATCTATAAAATTCTTCAGTATAAAGCCAGGGGCATGCCTTTATTTAATTTCTGCCAATGGAAAAGTGAAAAGACTTTTATTTAATGGGTAAGACAGAAAATTGAAAACACCTGCAAAGGTGTTCTCATTTAAAATGGCAAAAAAATTTTCATCAGGGTAAATCAAGGTCATAATTATTTAATAATTCAATAGTCTCCAATAATATCTTTATAGATAGTGTTCTAACTTTAAGTGTTGAGCATGTAGATTACATAATATCAGATTTTCCAAGGCTATGCCTATGTTAAATCTCCACAGTAGTGTTGCAAAGGAAGGAATTGCCATTTTGAGATACCACATGTAAATGATATATGATCAAATACAAGGAACCAGGGACAGGCCTTGTCTTCATTAAGAGGTATACGCTTACAACAGACCTACCAAAAAGTTATGCCAGAAGGGATTTAAAGGTTGTCTCTTCCTCTGCATACCAGGTTCTAATATATTCCAGGCAGTTCTATTAATGTGTATTCCCCAAAGCTGACCACTGGCAGCGCATGCAGTCCTGATTAGGACTCTTCTGAAAATGCAGAACAACTGCACCAACAACTGCTTGCTTGTAATGGTAAAAACATTTGTGGGTTACAATTTGAATATGCTGAATGCAGTTGCATTGGCTTTTCTCTACCTTTCTCTCTTTTTTTTTTTTTATATTATTACTACCCAGTAATTGTTAATAGTGATGCTATTTGTATGCTTTAATCAAGACATTTTTCAGTATTTATTTTTTTGGGGAAGAGTTGATTTTTTTTTTCAATTTCCCATTATAAGAAGACCTTTTTATTTCAAATATTTTTTATGTCTTTTCTCCACAGTTTTTTCACAGCTTCAACATAGTTTCTGAAATATAGACACAAGGCTGAGTGTCATATTCCAGCATAAGCCTTTTGACAGAGAGACCTAATTTTCTCTTATTCGTGTACATTGCCTCCTCACAAATACACCTGAGTGTAGATATGTGGACTCACTACATGCTAATGGAGTTATCTGACTATTTGTATAAGTAGCAGACACATTGAAAATCTCCAAAAGTAAGCAGTTTTTAGAAATATTGTCATATCCCTATGCTGAAAATATATCTTCTGCAATTGCCTCTAAACTTTGCAAGATTTTTGGGAAGGTGTTATGAGAAAATGTAACTATTTCAAAATATTTCTGACATCCATTTCAATTAGCAAAAGCAAATATATATATGTTTCTGTATCTGTAGATGTATGTTGTGGGAGACTGTTCCACCGAGGTCTATCTTTTACTTTTCCTTTAATGATGAACATTCAGTTACAGTCGCTGAAACTGAAATTATGTGATTATGTGATTTTGGGCTGAGACTTCTAGTGAGGTGGAATCCATAAAGCTCCCTGGCAAATTATTCCAGCATTTACTTACTCTGACAATTAACCACATTTCACTTCAAAGTCAAACTTATCTAAGTTCAGTTCTAGTCTTTAGATTTTGATATGTTCTCATTACCAAGCTTCCATGTCTAAACAGCCATACAGGGTTGATGCATTGTTTATTATAGTTGTTTATTCTGTTATAGCTGTAGCAGTATGTGTTTTTTAACAAGTTTAAATTCAGAAAAGGAACTTTAATATCAAATATCAATTATATTTTCATCTTCCTAGTGTATTTTGTCTTATCTGCACTACACTAATCACTGTGAGATTTGAACACGTGGCAAGTATTTTAAAAAATAATTTAAAATTAGTCTTTTCTAACCTCATTTGATGTTCCTCACACACGTGTGGAGCTAATGTGATTCTTTCCATCAGTGCCTTTCTCTTCTACAGCTTAGTAATTGTTATGAGCACCAGTGATGCTTTTCTAGCACCAAGAAATTGTGTGGGACGGAGAGAGAGAGCAGCAGAAGGAAGATAACTTTCTCTTCGGTCTAGAGCAATTTTCTTGTCAGCAGCAGTGAGGTTCAGTGCTCATGGAGTAAATCTGTACAGTGCATGGAATAATGTTCTTTATCCTTGAGAGAATGAACTCTTCTTTTTTCCTGCTGGCGTGTCTTGATTGCAAGCTGCTTGCTCTATCTAGAAGATCGTGTCCAAAATACAGCACCGTCCTCCCTGCAGACTGGGCCACACACAGTCAGTGACCACAAAACCACACAGATCCTGTTGTATGAGTAGTTTGAATCTTACATTCCAAAACTCGTTACTCACACTCTCTAGCATCTTTGCCTATCTTCTTCATGAGGCTAAGAGAAACCTAATATGTAGTGCGAAAGCCTCGCAAGCAGGAGGTGCAGCTTGATTCTATAGGTAAGCCGCTGTGAGCAATATGTCACTGACTATTTATTTCAATGAACATGCCGTAAGGCAGCATGATTATGATAACAGCAGGATGTAACTTTGGGGGTTGCATCAGAGATGTGAGTAATAGCAGCATCTGTAGTTGCTTCCGTGCAGAATAAGGCAAAAATTTCATGTGCATAGTGTGCAGGAAGATTGATAACGACAAGGTGCGTAGGGTATTTCTTCCCCATGGTGATCAGAACTTGTTCTGCAGTGGGATGAAATGTATATCTCCCCCGACTTGAAGGCTAAATTTTTATTTAAAAGCTTGTGAATGTCTCAAGTTATTATGTCTTATTCTTACAATGTGATGGACAGGATGGGCAAAGCACAGAAAACGGCTTCCTAAACCTGTTCTCTCATTGGCTAGAATTTTTTTCTCTTTCTGTAAGAGCAGGCAGATAAATAATTTTTTTTTTAATCCAAGTTTCTTCATAGAGAGAAAGTAGAGTATACAAAACCTGTGATACTTGAAATTTCTTTGTTATAATTGATTTCAATATTTGTAGATTGAAATGTTCTATGGCATTTACTTTTTCATGTAGATTTAAAAGATCTGTGATTTAATGCTATGAGAATCAGAAGAAATGTGTTTATAAAAATTGTTGAAGGTTTAGGGTGTTGTACGTAAAGGAAACCAATTAGCTGCTGAATTAGCCATTCTGGCAGGCATTTCCTATCATGAAGGCATTGATTTACTTTGCCTCCATTTTTCAGTTTTATCCTTTGCTGCCTTTATTTCATTTAAAAGGAACAGACAGACTCCTGAGGCAGTATTTTCAAATGCAGCTGTCCAGTCCTGCCATAATACCCATTTGTCTGAGTGAAACAGAACAGAATGTAAAACAAAAGCATGAATACTTTGTACTGTAAAATACAATTAATCTAGCCTCAGACTGAGACAGAGAGATTAACCCAAAGGAAATAAAGAAATATAAGCTTTTCACCTATTCAATTTAGATTTCAGATAGTAAATAACAAGTAAGGTAATAAGACATCCACACAGAGACCAGTTTTCTACAGACTGTAGGATATAGAGTTGGTGATCTTGGCTTTTTTATGTTTGAAAGAAAAAAACTATCAGTCTCATTAGCTCATTTGAACCTTTGCATCTTTTAAAATGATCTGCAGTTAGAAAGGTTTGTTTAAGGATAGTTGGCCAAGATCTTCTACCTTCTACACCAAAATCTTCTATCAATAAAACCGAGTCCAAGGCCTTGTTTGTAGTGAGAACACATTGCCCCTGGGAGAGGAGGTAGACTGAATTGTCAGCACGAGGGCCCTGATCAGATGAGATGCCTATAAGCAAAGTCTGGAGAAGTGTCTGCTTTTAGTTGTATTGTCCTCTTGCAACATGAAATGTGTCTTGTTTTCTTCCTCCCACTGTGTCTTTTCCCCTCTAGAAATAAAAGCTACAGTCCCTCATTTCGGGGGGACACCAACCAGAAACGCTAGCGGGGTGTGAAATACTGGGCCTGCAAGGTCTGACACTGCTAAGACCTTAGATCTCTCTGATTTCAAAGTAGTTACAGATGCCAATCTTAAAGTTCAGACTATAGCTCTAAACAGCTGGACAGTTGATGTGCAGCAACTTGTTATTCTTTGAGATAATTTTGTTTGTGTGTTCAACCTCTGGATTTTCAAAATAGTCTGGGAATTTTAATGTAGGTAATATATGAAATTCCTTAGACTGATGTGAAACAGGATAGTGGACTTTGGAGTATTTTTCCCAGATGTGAGAGTCTGAAATTGCAAACTCCTCCTCTCATAAAAAGTCAAGCTACCAGAACCAGGAGATGTGTCGTGACACATTTCCCAGTTGCTGTGGGGAATAGTTGGCAGGGCAGCATCCTGGTGTCAGAGCAAACTCTCAGAGCTGCGAAGTGCAGCCTTCTGGCTGATACCCTGTTAATCTAATTTCCGAGACTCCTTATGCTTGTGGTCTCGGTGTGACATAGTGGTTTGCACTTTGGCAAGTAAAGTTAAAATGTTACTGGGTTGTAGCTCAACAATATTATTAGAGTACCATTTTTTTCAGAGAAAATGTGCAGTTCTACTAATAATAAGTCTATTTGCAGAAACTTCTATATTTACATCCGGATTATTAATAAAAAGCCTGATTATCACTAGAGAACCACAATCCTTGTAGTCAAAAACATCCCCATTCCATGTTTATTTCTCAGTGACATCTACTTTGATGTCTATCAGTCAGCTTTATTAAACTGCTTATTTGGTATGTTAATGATATTGCGCAGAGTTATTTTTAACCAGGCTATCATGCAGTCCCAAGTCAAACACCTTATTAGTCCGAGCATGTTACCTCTACGTTATACCCCAACCAAACCTGTAGTCTGATTAGAGAAAGCAGTTTCGTTTGACAAGATCTATTTTCTATAACACAATGTTAACAAGCAATATTTATATTCCCATGCTTTCATCCTTTATTACCTACATTCCATGTTAGCTCATGTCATATTCACCTGGATTACTCAGGTGCTATGTATTTAGGTAATTTTGCTGCTGTTGTGAACAATGGCACACTAACCCTCAACCTGTCTGTGAAATGTCCATGGTTTTGTAAGTTATATGTAAAACTAACATTAATGAGAAATTCTTAGTCAACTCTTTTTGGGATTATTGAGTGCAAGTCCTCCTGATTTTAGCAAAATTATCTCCATACATCATGCTCAGCATAGCATCTTCCTTCATAATATCATGGCTGGACAACACTTCATCGCCTTTGATATACTCTGCTATTCTTCTGAACATACACAGACACAGAAAAGACACAAATCTACAAAATCTCCCTACCTTTTCTGCATAATCCCTGCTCACAATACCGATGTCACTGCTACACTTTTCATTGTCCCCACTTATTTAATACAAAATGTTTATCCATCCCTGTCAGGAATTTTCTCCTGACTTCTTAACGTTACTTCTATTTTTTAACTCCACTTGCATTGCAATTATCTGTTATACATTGCATTTAGTCCTGATTTCTGCTTTTACTTTCCTTATTTACTTTGCCATGGGTGGCAAGCATCTCCTCACTCTTGATTGTATATCAGCCATCTAATTAACTTCCTTATCACATAATGAATTTTTAAAAACTTTTGGGATAAATGAAAATTATGGTTTTCCTGGAAAAAATAGCCAACAACAGCAGCGATCTGTTGTTGATATTTAGGAATATTCATTAGCAAGTGAAAGCTAAAACGAATAAAGGAAAATATTTTTTTCTGATGTAGATCCCCTTGCTGGTCAAATCTTCTAGCAGGTGGGCAGCTTAACTTCCCTGTTGTTATCTTTCCTTCCTTAGTGCAAGTTTTGTCAGCTGAAGAGTAGCAGAGTCTTATGTAGCCCTGTTCTGACACGGGCCTTCTGGAGACCCATACAACCCTGAACCAGGGTCTCTGTCATGGCTCATGTTCCTTTCCACAGCACCGTGATGCTGCTGTTTTTGGCATGGAGAATCTCTGAATGGAGGAGAGCTGGATTATTCTTTTTGTTTTGCTATTTACATGTAGCCTTCTGGCTTTTGGAAAACTGCTAGTGGTTGATGTTTGGATTTTCTTGCCTTAGCAGGTACTGGGACTTTTTCATGTAGGTGGCAAGTTCTTAAAGTCCTTCTGTTTGAGTCAAGGTCATGCAACTAGACACAAATTCAGTGGGAGCCATATGTTCATGAGCAAATATTCTGTCTCCAAAATTTCAGATTTATTCATGGAGACTTTTTAAATCAGTTTCAGCCAAAACGAAACCTAACAAATAGAATCTACCTCCTCCACCTTCCCTTCAGGCAGCTTTCACAGCCTGTAAACAACAAAACAAATCACTGCTCTGTAAATCGTCTTTCTTTTCATAGAGCTCAAGATCTTGTTTCTAGTTAACAAATTCCTGCCTGTTCCCAGATTCCAAAGCTCTGGTCAGATGAGATTCATCAAGATATTTCACCCGAAGGAAAAAAGAAAGGAATGAAGTCTCCTCCAGTCATTCCTGTGGAGATGTTTCCAAACGGGGCAGTAAAAGGCTGCTCTGATGCATAACTGAGGCACGCCACCCAGGCCGCCTCTGTGTCTGACTGTCCTGGTCGCACTTAATCTCAGGCTAGAGATAACGCCTAGCAGAGATTTGCACCTGGTAGCATTTGACTACTGTGAGTTAAAGCCCTCCAGATCCTGAGACCAACCTCAGGAATTCTCTGCAGTGCCTAAAAATAGTAAGCTATGTACCTTGGGTTTTTTAACCCTGGGGTACTCTTGAATCATATTTTCAAGCTTTTTCCCTGAAATCATGCAAGCTGGAAGTTTTAAGCAAACAGCCGCTGAGATTACCTAATCATCTGCTTAAAAATCTTTCAGAATGTCAATGACTGGAAATTTTGCTAACTGCTTCCTCTTTAATCTTGAATGAAAATTAGAATGAGGCTTCTAGGCTTTACCAAAATATTGTAAGGCAAAACTGAGTTATCTCTTTAGAGGTACACTGGAAAGTTTCTGTATCAATTGTACTTCGACAGTTTTTTTATGCTGCTGTCTGACCTAGGAAACATGAACAAATGCCAGGGATTTAAATAGCCTTGATTAGTCTTTTCTTTCTCATTTAGTTTCCTCTTGTTACTGTGAACTTTGTCTAGGGTATTAACATTTCGCTCCAGGTCGTGGACATCATTATATTGAAAATGGTGACTGCAATTAGAAATTCTTTTGTGCCTTTTTGTGGCTTATTCTCTTGCAATTAGACTTGATCACTCCCTTTTCTTGCAACAATGTGAACAGAAGCTATCAGTTCACTTCAGTAGAGAGAAAAGTCAAATTTGATGCTCCTAAATAAAATACAATTTTAATAATAATTCTGAAACATCATCAAAATTAGACTTCTATCATAATATCATAAACCATTACCTCTCAAGGTTCTAATGCATCAGAATAGTTCTGGAAACTTATATTTCCTTTTTATTTTTAAAGAATTAATCACTGGTTATCTTGCAAAGCAAATGCTCATGTTCCAGCTTCCCTGATATCCTCATCAAAAGACAATATCTTTAATGAACAGCTTCGCAAGAAGTCCTCCTCTTCTGCAGATCCATTAGAAAGGCTAGATAGTACAAATGTACTTTCTACTGCTTCTTCTTCTAGAAGTCAGAGAGACAGGCACTGCTGGGGCAGCTGAAGAGCTGAAATTAGAAGAGTAGAAATCAAGGTTGTAGATTTGAAAACTGCCTGTTTTTTAATTCCTGAACAAAATCCCCTTTTCTGGATTCCTACAGCTATCTAGCAGTCAAAGAAATAATGCAACTATATATTAAAAAAAAATATACATTTTACACATCTGATCACAAATGTATTTTTTGCAGAAGTGAACTAAATATTCCAGTAAATCTTAGAGAGCTCTAGAAGTACTGTTTTTTTGTTTTGTTTTGTTTTGTTTTTTTTTCTCCCCTCTAGGAAATGTATATGCTCAGGCTGTAAAAGCAATTAATATGTCTAGTATTTCATTTTTCATCTACACTGTTTTTCCTTTTCTGTCATTTGGGTTGTTATTCTAAGATAAAAACTTTTCTCTGACAACATGAGGGCTACATGAAGAAATTTGTTCAGAGGGCAGGGTTGAAGTTTGAGTTTATCAGCAGATGGAAAAGTAAGGATTTGACTCAATGGATGCAAAAATGGGAGATCTTTTAGACTGGAATCTCCTCCCTTCTCATCTGTTCATCTTTAAAGCTCATCTTTAATCATTTTCATGTCTGTCTATACTTATTCTTTGTGAGAACTTTTATTTAGTCTAGCTTAAAAAGACAGAAATTCTTAAAACAAATTTTCCATTTAAGACACCCTTAAGACACACTTTAGCTTTTATTCAGTAGAAAATATGCTGACAAAATAGATTCTTTCTCTGGCCTTCATTAAATAACTTGGATATGTATATACCTCCCAGAACAAAATCAGACCATCCGGCTCCAGAATTCAAATGCCAAATATTGTCTTTTATCAGGGTGCACACACTCTTTTTCAACTTGGAAGAGTAATGTTTGCACCACCTTGTAGTTTGACTTTTCTTGGTTACAGACAGCCATAACTGTGTTAATAAAATGTACCTGAGGCAATGTACCATTTCAAACAGAACACCTAGGTAGGATATCTTTGTAATATTGTTGTTGTTCTTGGTCAGTGGTTTTTAGAATTTGTCTTATAGCTAGATTACCTGCAGGTTTCAACACATTCCTTAACTCAAGACCAAGAATGTTAATTGAACTAATAAAGTACTTACTACATATTTCATACTTTTTTAATGTTTAAAACACAGGATTGCTATAAAGTTATTTTTAGCATAGAACTAAAATTATTTTCTTCTGCCTAATAAGGTCTGCTTCTGAGCTGTTTGCATCTATATTCTCCTGCTTGTCTTTTTGTTGTTTACAATATGTGTTTAATGAAACTATAGCCTGAATTCACAAATATGGTTTTGATATGGGAACACTGGATTCAAGCTGATTTGATTAGAAAACATCTAAATCTGAATCTGTCTCAAACTTTGGTAGTGACCAACCTCTGGGCTATTGAGCACAGGACTCTTCCTCCTGGAAACTCAACCTGCTGAATCCCAAGTGCTTGGAAGTGCTTTCGTGCAGCCTTGAGTCTATGACACATTTTATATCTGTCATGATTGTCACTAAGTAGGATATTTTGAACCATATTCTGGCAGTGTGCATAAGCCCTGCTTGTTTCATCTGATGCACACACACAAAAAAAAAAAAAAAAAAAAA
>VZSV01000003.1:4786465-4806902 GCA_013398735.1 Nothocercus julius
TTACCACTTCAAAACTGATGGCTAAGTTCTGTTTACCCATCTTTCATTAATATGATTTTTAAAAAATCTTTAATAAAACTTAGAGTAATTTTTGCACTAATAGCAGTTAAAAAGATCATGCCCTCAGTGTACAGTCCTGTAGGTGAAATGCTTTGAATTTTCACCTTTATCAATTTAAATAATATTTATATGCCTTTAATTCCCTTAAAATACATTTAAAGATCAAGAGGCAAACTTATCCATATCTATCCTATTTTTCTTATATATAGTTTGCTTTTTTTTCAAATTATCTATAATACTTACAAATTATCCATAATTTGCAGTTAATTAAGCTGTATTATTTAAGAAAATCTATCTTTAACAATGGATTTTCCTTGCAAACTCTGGGAAAAAGAGTCACTGTGAGCGGCAGTCAACCTCAGCAACAAACTATGTTGCTGTAAACCAGGTGGGTGGGTTTATATTATTGCCTTTAGAACATGAGGAAAAAAAAGTTAGCATTTCCTTCAGTGAAATGGCTCTTCAGCCATTATGTGAAGAAATTAAACCAGCATGGAATTGCTGAGACATTTCTGGACATGCTGATACTGTGGGCACAAACACCTGAGCCAGCTTCCAAATACTTCCTATTACACTGCACTGTAATGCTGTGTAATAGAATGTGCTGTTTGTCCTTGTGTTATCCTTACAGTTATGTGAACACTCTACAACTAAACAAAAAGATGGGATTTTACAAGCTTTTTACGAGTAGGGAAGTTATGTAATCTCTAAATAAGGCACAGAGATTTGCCTGTGGTCATAGCTGAGGCAGAAATTGGACAAGCATATTTCTCTTTGGACACAGTGAAAAGAAAGATGTGTGTGATGCATTTCCAGCCTGCGGAGGAATTTCTTGGGTTTTTTTTACACCTGGTAAATTACAGTGGGAAAATGATGGGGAATATTGCTCTGTACTGAGCAATTGAGGCAGTCCTTGGGGGGCAAAAGGTGAAATATATAGAAAGAGGAGTTGAAATATCAATAGATGGGAGTGTAATATATGACTAGAGGTGAATGGAATAAATATTTCAAGGACCATAAGGTTTTCCAGTTAGGAAAATACTCATCATTATATTAATTCTACTGCAAGATGAGTTCTGCTGAGTTAGTTGATTTTTATTCTCATAGATTGAAAAATGAAAGTGAAAACTCTTTTACATAGTATACATGCAAATGTTGATATATTTATGGATGTATTAATTAGATTTAGAAACATTAATACATGGAACACCATGGTAACGTAAAACAAATATGAAATAAAATTTGAAGATTGCCCTATTTCTGGGCAAAGGAAAAAAAAACAAAAAACTTTTTTTTCTCCTCAGATTTATGAGCTGTTGGCCTTAGCTGATGTAGTGCTCCTCTAAAATAATGAAAAACAAACAGTGTAATGGCCACTGAAGTTAAAACATATTTCCCTTCTATGATTAATTGCCATCATTAAAATCATGCCCTTTGGTAAATTTTATGTTGCCAACACAAATGTATGATCCAGTCATTCTGTGTTGGGATTTGGCTTTGCCTTCTGTGTGTCTGCTTATACCAGTGTCTCTAAGAATAGATTAAATCATGTCAAGATTAGGATAAAGACAGACATCTGGGTAATATATATAGCGAAATAATGAATTTGAGCAATAGACTTATGGAAACCCAGAGTCACTTGTTTTCTTTAGGCTCATGTGTTCAGTGCCGATGGAGATTGTTTCTGAAACTGAAGAATTCTTGTGACTTCTAGATTTAGCTTTGTTTTCAGTCTAGAAAGATTAAGTAGTATGTTTGAGTATAGTAGAGGGATTATATGACATGATTGCCTTCAGTTACCAGGAACTGGTATCCCAGGATGTCCCTTCTAGGCCTGTGTACTTCTGACCTCAAGCTCTGCCCTCCACAGCATCCACAATGAAAGTTGGGTAGTATATGATTAGTACTCACCAACCAGTTCCAGAGGGGGTAGGTATGTAAGAACTGAGAGAGCTAGAGCTGCTTTCGCATGGCTGTTAAGCTGTCTGGACTATCTGTGCCCAGCCTAAAAGTCTCCCATCCCTTTTCAACAAAAATGTTCCCCCATTCTTAACAACCCAGAAAAGGTTTAAAGGAATCAGTAGTGGCATTTTATCTAGATTCTTTGTACAGATTATAGCAGGATATATATCTAAGCAGGAGAGTGTTGGAGACCAAGTATGTTGGGATGTTATTCTGGCACCGTAGGAACCACCGATGTGGGCAACCAATTTACCTTGTTAGTAACGACGTCTACTCACATTTTCTTTACATGCCACTATGTGAACCTCTTACTGGGAAAAGGAGGTAAAGATGAATGAAGAACAATTAATCTATGGCACCAGTAGAAGATATTGCTTAGTAAAAACAATTCTGAATAGTGTGAACAAATAAAAGAGACTGACTTCTTTTCTGGAGATCTAGTTTCATCTGAGAGAAATATCTGTGCTCAGTGCAGGAATAACTGAATAAAAATCTGTGACCTATTCTAGAAAGAAGAAAAAAAGAAATTATCTAGTATCTGTTAAAATCTGTTCTATTAAATGAGAGTGACTGGAAGAGCTAAGGTTCAGAAGAATTGCTGGAGAAATCATGTGATAAGGTCAACACCTCCCACTGAGTTAGTCACCTTGGGCATTCTTTACACACAGTGAAGGGAAGGAAGAACTTCTGGGGCTTAAGTCATCTTACCCTAAAGTGAATGTCTAGAAATAAGTCAGATGAATCACTCTGCAAGGTTACTAAGGACAGCTATCGCAGATGTCATAATCTTTATTGTAGACATCTCAAGTAAGTGAGATAAACCCCAGCCTTAAGGTCTTTGTTCCACCTCAGTGTCTTGCACAAACAGATATCTTCCTGGGCAGTTTCAGTTGTGCATCTGATTTGGCAGCACATGAAACAAGTAGCTTGAGACATAAAGTGCCCTACAAAACTGCTTCTATTGGAAAGCTCTGCTACGTGAACAGACTGTAAATGAATGTACAGTGGCCTTATTTGGACCACAGAAAGCGAGGTTCAGCATTGCTGTTGCTCACACATGGTAAAGTTAGGGTGTTACTGCAAGGCCTAAATAATTTCTTAGAAGTTTACTATTGATGGATTCCTACCAGTAAATTCTGCCTGTCTTTCATTAGCTCCTTTACAGGTCCAGTTATGACTCCTGGACACCTGAACAAGTTCTCATACACGTATCCGGGTCCATACAAGGAGGCAGTGGCAGCCACTAGGCTAAGGCTAAGCCACTGGTCTAAGGGAGGATATTGCCAACTTTCTCAGGTGAGATTCACAGGTCTCACAGACTTCTCAGAGTGGAAAGTTCTGCTTGAACATACCCAAGTCCAAACCAGGCAGGGGCATGCAGTGGCTATGCTTCAAAACACAGAGAGAGGTCTCTGAATATGGTTTTAATGTAGTCAACTGACTCTCCTAAAGAAGCTAGAGTGATCTAAAGCTGTGACTGTTTTATTGAAACAACTCTCAAAAGAGTGTACAGCAGAAAACCAACCTGATGGAGCTGAACACATGCAGCTATGATAGCAGATACAATCCCCAAGTTGTGGCTGCCTAACAAGTTACATACCACTGCAGTGAACCTTTCCAAACTTGTGCTGAAAGCATTATTTAGAGGCAGAGGGCTAGAAGACTGTTATGGCTTTTAAAGGTTGGTCAGCATAATCCATGCGGAATTAGTCATGTTAAATATATGACAATGGGAATGACAAATCTGTTTACCTAAACTGGGAAATAGAAATAGCGTGTGGAAGCCCTTGTAGTGGAGTGGCTGAGCAAACACTGTCTGCTTATGTAAGCACAGATGGTGGGGACACGTGAACTTCAGGAAGGTGAGTATTTGATGAAATGGAAAGAGTATTTCAGCACATTCTGCTCCTAATCCGCAGACTTGAGCAATACCTGATGAACGTCATACCTGGGAAACTTCTTCCGATAACTTCAGAATTGTAATCAGCACATTCACTGTGATATGACCAGTAACTGATTCAGCTGTTTATTCCCTGATGTGCCCACTCTTTTCTGCTTCACATAAGTATCATAATTGCCCGAGAAGAGTGGGTTGCACATTTTCCATTCATTTTCCATTTTTAAAAGCTCATCTGAAGTGTAAACTTTGGTTCAAGTCGGTTACATTGCTTTTAGTTTCATTAAGTAATTTCTGAGTTGCAGAATGTTTTCCCTTTCTCTAGGTATTTCCTATTATTGCTAAACCCATTTACCACTTATTTACCCATTATATTTGAATTTGTATTGCTCTGTCTAGGAGCTAAAGAACAATATAAATAAATAAATAAATAGAGACAGCATCTAATAAGCCTGAGATAAATTGTGTTTAATCTGTGTTTAAGGTTTATTTTGATAAATGTTAGTCTAAGTACCTGTCTGGATGGCTGTTTAATGTTTGCATTGCAAGCAGAGTGCAAACTGAGTGTATTTCCAGCTCATTAGGCACATAACATAATGTTACTTTCGTTAATTTAATAGCCAAACTACTGTTTTGTTGGTGTTACACAGGATGATTTGTCATTAACATAATGACATATGACAACATAAATCCTCTTGTAATAGTGTTTGGGAGAGAGATTTTAAATCTTTGAAAAGCCCACAAAGAAGCACCTAGAGCATAATGTTCCATTTTAAACAGACCCTATTTTTTCCATAGAAGAAAAGCAGCTTGAGCCTGGCCTTGAGCTAACAGAAACTGGTATCACTTCATTGGTTTTACTGAATTTAAATGGATGGTCATCATGAAAATGGGACCCTTTATCTTTATTACCCTAAGTCATAATGATACTTTATTTAGGTGTATATACACATGTCCAGCCAGGGATTCAGGGTGGAAGGTCCAGACTCAAAAGAAATCCCTTTCACTCACATTTCTATGTTTTTGTTGTTGTTGTTGTTTTGGCTTTTCTAGAGATTTCAAACCCTTTATCAGTCCCATTGTCTTTTAATTGGTGGTGTTACAGAAATTTGTATGGTTACAGTCTGCGCTGGACGCCTGTGAAGCTGCTGAATAATAATACTCATGGAATAATCCCATCAGAGGACCTAGAAATGTAGGGAGTGCTGCATAACTCAGGATCATTTCTTTAACATATCTAGGGTTTCACTGAAACTCGGATGACCCTCACTCGGTACAGGAAAATAGTAGTGAAAGAATCCCATCATATGGATAGACAGTAATGGAGAAGGAGATGAAGTCTTGAAATAACATATTTTGGGACAGAAATTTCTGTCAAAAGTTTAATAGTTATATGTAGATTTCCAGTAGAATTTGAATTATCACTTTATGCTGTCAACCTGTACAATTTTTCGGCACTAACAATATTCAGTGCATTTTAAAGCCAAAGTTATTTTCCTGAATCTTTCCTTTAGGGAGGAGGTAATTTTTTAAAGAAAATAGATTTAGAGCTGTTGTGTTTGCAAAATAAGAGTTGGAAAACATGATCAGTCAATGGACACCACAAATACTATAAAGGGATGGACCTCCACTGTAAAAAACAAAACCAAAAAACATAGACCATAATTTTAGCATGTCTGATTTGGGATCTGGGGATAATTGGTGTGGATGAGACAGGTAAAAAGATGTATTTTATCCAGCACACAGAAGTTTTTATATAACTAATGCTGATAATAGAAATGTTCTTTGGCTATTATAATTGTTTTACACATTCCAATGAAGTTATCAGTAGGCCAAACTAAATATTTTTAACTGTAGGAAAATATCTGAGATCTCCTGTGTAAGGTGAGGATTTGCCATGATAGCCTCCATAGTCACTTTAATTTTCTCTTTCACAAATTGCTCTATTGTGTTACTTTATTATTTAATCTCATTCAGCTGAAACTCGGGACACTTAAAACCTCTAAATCTTCATAAGTTAACAGTGACAATAAACGAATTTGAAAAAGATGGTGGTAACAACTAGAATATGAAAAATTTGTGATTTAGTCTGAGCACTACTTTGCACTTATTTCTACATAATGCCATGCTTATTGGAGAGGAGGGATTGTGGTGTTTGTCTGCATGTGCCATTCACTTCCCATGGTCTTGTAATTCTGCTAAGGTTAAATTAAAATTTCTGCTATGGAGAGCATCTATTTTAGAGATACTTAACTGGACGTCTATTTTTAAAGTAAGGGTTACTGTTTCAATGTATTTCAGTGTCATTTGGTTGTATTCGGTGTAAGATGGGGAGGGCTGAGTGTTCTTCCCTTGCATGAACAAACACTGAGGTGCTCAGTGAGATAGATATTGCACTCTGACTGCAACACAGCTACTTGGAGATTATTGTGATAAGAATGATATGCAAAATACGTGCTTATTTACTGCTTTTGTATCAATATTTCTTACTGGAGATTATTGTGATAAGAATGATATGCAAAATACGTGCTTATTTACTGCTTTGTGTCAATATTTCTTACTGGTTTTAATTGCTATGGGTCTTAAACCTTATCCTTTGAGAGTTTACATGCTAAGGTATAACTTAGAAATCAATGAGACTATTCCCATTCCGGAAATAAGAAGATTAAAGAGCAGATTATTTGAGTATAAGCAAAAACGACAACAAGAACAAAAACAACAAAAAAGAGCATTTATAGTGTTCACCACCAGATGTGTTTTACACTACCCTAACATTTGGAGATAGTGAATCAAGGTGCTAGCTGCACAGGTAAGAAGCATGGGTATAGGTGTGGGTGTTTGTATAAAAGCGTTTTATGATACGAGGAGAGACAAAATGTCCAATGTATTTTTAGCATGTGCTTTCTAAACACATGGTGAAACAAAGGCTTTCTTAACATTGCTTTTGAGTTAGAAGCAAAATATGACTATGCTAACAATACAGCTGTCATTGTAATAATACTAAAAAAATCCCTTTGAGTAAAACTAAAATAGCACTCTGAGTTCTAAACAGGCAAACCATAAAGATTTTACAGGAATACTTGGACCAAAGGCCCAATTTCAGTTTTGTCTCTATTCAGAATTTACAAGACTAAAAATAAATCATGACTGGTAAAAGTGTACCAAGAAAAAAATACTGTTCTGATTGTTGACTATTTTTTTCTTTTCAGAAATGTGACCCACAGCTAAAACAAGACAGGATATAGAATAACTGGATTGCAGTATGGGCTATGAAGTGAGTAGTCTTGGCCCACGGAATCAGGTTGAACAAAATGTGTTCTGTCCTGTCTATTTCCTCAAATTTTGCTTTGTATTCTTTGTTTTGTTTTGTTTTTCTTTTCTTTCTGATGTGAATATATGTAACTCGTTAAGCACACTGACTCCAGTTTTATTTGTCTTTCACTACTGTTTGGTTTTAGTCGACATTATTAGAAAGTTTTATTTAATAGCTTTGTAAAGTATGAAAATTGTTTAGAAATGAGAAAACAACTTGAAATATAATCTTTTATATCCATTTTTATATTATTCAGTTTAACACAATTTACAGCATCATGGCTAGCAACATAGTAATAACAGTGCAATGGAAAGTTTCCTGTTGTCCTTACATTTGTAAAAGGAAAGATAACATCCTTACTACCTTTTTTCCAGTTATACAAGTGATGTTTGCATATATAATTTCCAGTCAAGTCAGTCAGTTCCTCATTGCTTTGAGAGCTGAAGTTTCAAATAATAAGAATATATTACATGTTTTTAACTGAACAGCTGGTGAGCCTCACAATGTTTGTTAAAAACTAAAAAATATTTTAGTAGCAATGGTTTAAGCATGAGAAATCAGAAAACTCGATTAAACTTTTGCCATCATGATTCCTTCGCAGTAATAATGATAACTATTCTAAATCTCTAGAAGGAAGGAAGAAACATTTCTTAGCCTTGCCCAACCCCTCCTCATATTGCATGCGACAAATCTAAATTTAAGATGAATACTCCTTTGTTCTACATTCTACAGTTCTATAAAATGATAGAATAAAAAAGGATATTCCAAAATTTCCACAGAATATACTCTCAATAATTACTTTTGTAATTTCGAATTACATTAACATTAATCTTCCTTTGGCATCAGCGGAAATTTTTAAGGGTGGAAAAAACTTACGGAACTTCCAGGAGAGTATCTTCTCACAAATATATTCATGTGATTCTGATTGTCTTTGACATGCCTTAGAATAGAATTTCAGATGATTCTGAGCCAAACTATACAAATAATTCATACTATATGCCAGGTTACAAAAATGATCACTGAAAAGTCTGTGCTTCATTTCTTCTAGTATTTCATGTTGTTGGTTATTGCCTGCTGCAAAAGTTTATCACACAAATAAACAGAAGCAGATTAATTTCCAAACATTCCTCACAATTGCTGTTCTGCAGATTACTCTAGAACAATGACTGAAGTAAAATTGTAGCCAACACTGAATCAGTGGGACCTGCCTTTTGAAAGGAAAACAATATGCCTAAACCACTCAACAGAGTAAAACAAAGCACTCACCATCACAAAAGAAAAAAAAAGATAATGCAAAACTGAAATTAAAACTTCAACTACGAGAAAACATAACTGTGAGCATCTCTTGGAGCATAATTCAAGCATTTCAGTTGCTAGCAAGGACATTCCTAAACACATCTGCTCGGGCATCATCAGCATTTGTCCTAACCTTTGTCCTAGCCTTTGACTCTTTTTTTACTTCTTCTGAATTTATACCTTTGATCACTACCTCTACCATTTGCTCTCATGAAACTATGCTTCATCACAGTTTTAGAGATGCTGTATTTGTTAAGTCCAAGTAGTACAGAAATTCCAACCCAGGCCAGTCCAGCAGGTGGGATCCCTCTTCTGATTTCCTCAAGGTCTAAGGAACAACTGAGCTTTAGGACTCTCCACTGGTTTTCTTCAATATCTCTCTCAGCTCTTGGCTCTGCTCCTTGTTTTATACTTCTCCACTGACTTCCTTCACTATGGGTTCCAGCTACCCCTCTATTTTTGCTCTCAATTTTTCTGTAATTTGTTTGGCACTTCCTAAATCTCAAGACGTGTTGTTTTTAAATGACACTCAGCAGCTTCTTTGCTGTTCAACACTTTTGTCTTTTAAATGTCTTAATAGTGTATTATCTGAAGGCAATTGCTAGAGAAAGCAGAGAAAACTTCCTGGAAACTCTTGTTTTTTTTCTTGTTTTGCCTAATCTGGTTGCTTCACAAGTTGAACTGGGGATCTTCAAGAGCATTTGGACCCATTCAATTCCCAGAACACTTTTCAGAAACTTTCAAATCAGCTTTTTATACACATGGGAAAGCAGGAAAATGTTTCAAAAGAGATTTGTAGCACTTAATTGGTCATCCGGTTAAAAACAGGCATTGTTTCTGCCAACAATAGATTAAACTTAACACAGAGCCATAAGCTTCGTGCCAAGGTCAAGACTGGCAATAGTGTGTATTTCCGATAGCTATGTCTTAAAAGAGTGCTAGTAGCCTGATGTGATTGTTTTTGTTCCCGTCTGCTTATTGAAAGACCAATAGAAGAAAACAGCAAAGACAGGATTTTAAAGGATTCTCTCTCTCTTTATTAAAAGGAAATGAGCCAAAGATAATAACTTTCCTATTGTTGTTTAACAAGGCATGGTGAATTGTAATAGTAGTAATGAAGAATTATTGGGAAATGATGAAGAAATAGTAGAAATGCAAAAGTAAGTTTTCCCATGGAATTTTAATTTTTGCCCTTGTGCATGCATTAGGA
Source organism: Nothocercus julius (assembly GCA_013398735.1). Lineage (NCBI taxonomy): Eukaryota > Metazoa > Chordata > Aves > Tinamiformes > Tinamidae > Nothocercus > Nothocercus julius. The sequence continues at coordinate 4,796,204 of VZSV01000003.1, forward strand.
TACAAACTGCAATCACACATTGTTATATTGTCTTTTTCCATAGTAGACCTCTCCATTTGGTGGGGGGGGAAAAAAAAAAAAAAAAACAGTGTTCACTTAATAGTTTTTAACTTGTTAACTAATTATTAACTATTTTGTATTAATTAGTTCACTGAATAGTTATTCAGTGTTTTCTTTCCAGTGGGAGGGCTGTATTTTATTGTTGCATTAAAATCAGTAACTTAAAAAATTATTTCCATTATCTTACATTATTTATATGGTCTTAGCAATCCTAAGTAGAAAAATTGATATAAGACTCAACTAAAAAGCAATTAAAGGATTGGAATAAAGCTGAGATATCTTAGATATCCACACTGACACCCACTAACCTAGTTGAAGTATTTCTGAGATGGTTGATGCAGATCCTGTCCTTTCAACATTTTCACCAATGAACTGGAAGTAAACATAAAACTACAGTTCAAAACTTTTGCAAATGACAGATAAGCTTAGTACGATAAAATATAACAGCAAGAACAGAACTGTTACATGAAGTAATCTGCATTGATTGAAAAAAAAGCAACTGCCAAATGCAAAATTGGTCATCCCCAGTCAAGAATTTTACATGCCCTGCCTTTCTGAGCTTTACCCAAATTCAGAATTTCTTATTTCTTCTGTGACCTGAGTCCATACTGTGGTCTCTTTTCTCCCTGCCTCCTTGTAAACAATTGAAAAGACTTCTGTGGACAGTTTAATTCTCTGGCATTTTAGCACCTCTTATTCACTAACACACTGCCTTCATCCATTTTGTGCAGAAGAAAACTGCTGTTTTGAATATTAGCAATCTGCCCAAAGAAACTTTATGGATCTTTTGCTTTATAACGCTGTCCTTTGGAGATGGTGAATGTGTGATCTGGTGAGCCCAGAAAAGAACAGAGCATGGGGAGGAATCTTTTAGTAACTACTGGTTGTATATGAACTGAGATTCTTCAGAGGGTTATAATTTGCTCAAGTGGGTGTGTTTCCACAGAAGCAATAAAAAACCTGTGTTGTGAAAGGTTGATCATTTCCTTAGCAGTCTTCATATGGTCTGTCTAAGAATAAGGGGTTGAAAGGTGTTTTGATAGAAGAGTAGCCTATATTTTTAATGTGACAAAACAGATTTTTTCTTGTCTCATTCAAAGATACAGGATGAAATTCTGCCAAAGTAGTCATCATCATTATGAGAAATTTCAGCCCCTCAGAAAAGGTTTGGCAAGGGTATAAGTAAGTGAAAACAAGATTTTATTAGAATAGGAAGTTCCAGGCAGTCTTAATCCTAGAAAAGATTAGCATTGTATGGAGAACAGCTGCCTGAAGCTGTATTTAAGCCAGTAAGATAAAGCTGGTAGACAGAAGGAGCTATTTTGAAGTGCTTGAAGCCAAGGCACAGGTTCTTTCCATGTAATATACACCAGATACACATTTCTGAATCACCTGCTCAGCTTCGTCCATAATTTGGGAAAGTTTAATTTGTAGTACCCTTACATAACACTTTCTCCTGAGTGGAAAAGAGTGTTTCAATGTATCCTGTCCTGTTCTCAGTTTTTGAAATTCTTCCTTCTCTCATCCCAAATGACCCTGACACGTGTAATGCATCTGTGTGTGAAACCATCAAATTTTAGGCATTTTCATCAAACACAGAGTAACACTCTCCCCAGCAATATATTTCATTACGACCATATTAGATGTAGCCTTTACTCTCTGTATTGACTCCCTATTGAATTCTGAATCAGGTTCAAGGTCCTTCTGCTCACCTCTAAGACATTTCTAAGCCCGAGAAAAATAAATCCAGGAGGACAAGCATGCCCTGTTGTGCTCTTGTGCCATTAATAAATAAGCAGGCTCTTACCTAGGGGTCTGAGGGACTCCTGCTATTTCTGAGGACCGTTATAATTGTTACGCTTTCCACTCTGACTCCATAAAGCATTTCTCTGGCATTGTGTTTTCTGTTGTAAACACATGGCAACACTCATGCCAAACAAACAAACAAACAAACAAATGGAAAACACCACACCAAGACCAGACTCTCCCCTACATCTTCCCCAGGGAGAGGGAGGAAAACAAACAATATGCGACAGATGTTAGTCATGTTGCTTAACGCGTTAGTAAAGATGCTCAGATGTCATAGAAATGACCACAACAAAAAGACATAGAATGAAAGGACAATCCGGCTTGCAAGGAATCTGAAGAGATCTTCTGTCCAACCTCCTGTTCAAGTTAGGGTCAACTATGAGATTAGATCAGTTTGCTGGAGGTTTTGTTCAATGTGGTCTTGAAAATTTCCAAGGACATACATAGCTGGGTCTGATATTACAGGAGTACAGTGGATTGAATGTACCTGCATCGTGTCTGCAAAGTCTCCTTAATTCCCTGATTTTATTATGTTTGAAGAAACCTGAGATGACCAATTATAAAAAAAAAAACCAGGCATGGAAAGCCAAAGAACATAATAAACTAAAAGGAGAGAAAATTAACAGAATATTATTTAAAAAAAATCCACACAGTAATTTGAATGAAGTGTAGATCTTGTGTAGCACAAAAACACAAAATATTTGTATGATAATGAGTAAAATATGTCAGCGACAAACATGTGCTGTAAGATTTGCTTATCTATTCTTCAAATTAACCTGTGTATTTGCTTTCTAAAATGCTTTGTTAGTGCTGTGATTCATGTGTGATGCAGTGACTGATGAGGATACAGCCTCTAAGGGTCAGCCAAGCCTGGTGCATGGACAGCTGAGTCGCAAATGCCCGTTTGCAATCTGCAGTGCAGTATTCTGAGGCAAACCAAAACTGGTGATTGTTTTACTGTAAGAGACCTCATGATAAATGAAGATGGTTGCACTGCTGCTTTGCAAAGGGCAGGTGAACAAGACATCACCCTCTGCATCATGCTCTGCTCTCCTCAAACCCCAGTTAGAAACCTCAGGCTCTGGGGTTCCTGCTTCTTGAGGTACTTAGAGACAAACTGTGACTATCAGTAAACACAATGCTAGAGCTCTGACAGACTAACTCCGTTCTTTGGGAGCCCTGGAACAGGATGCATCAAGCCTAGAACACCTTGGGGACCCTCCTGGACCTCACAGCTGGGGCCTCATAAGGCTGATCCTCTGGCAGTATCACCTCATTAGTGGTGAAATTGGTGGAGACTGGGATCTGGTTTGCGCTTCAAACTTTGCCTCTGGTCATCTCAGTTATGCTGGCAAATAGCATAGGTGCTATAGCTCAGGAAACAAATCTTGCTATGCAATCTGTTCCTCTTGGGGAACTGGCTCAAGCAACTCCTTTGCTAAGGGACACGGCGGGGGAGAATGCCAACAGCAATGTTCCACCAAGGTCAGGACAGCAAACCAACTTCAGTGATGACTCCTATGGAGGGCTTGCTGTTGTTTATTAAATACTTCATTTTTTCTTAATTCTTCTAATTGGAAACATGGCTCAGTCCCCTGTCATGGCAGTCATCAAAAATCTGTCCATACTCTGGAAGGGGGTGCATCTGTCTGCGCTACTTAAGTGCAGTTTGAATTGGTTTAACGCGCTGCTGTTTACATGTACCTGCAGTGATAAGTAATATTAGCATCAGCTCCTACTGCTACCCGACCGGTGGAAGGTCTGGCAGCAGGGACGGGGCGCTGCCTCCCCACGGGTGTGCACAGGGCTGCAGCTGCCCTTGGGCCCATCTGCACCAGCTGCAAACCCTGTTAAACGAGGGCCAGCTGGGGGAGAAAGAGTTGTTGCCTCCCTCCAGCCTCTCTGAAGGAAAATACTCTCAGGCAGGGGATCCTCCAAGGGCTCGTGTTTTCAGGAGAGTGGTAGTGGCCAGCAAGTGGAGCCTAATGGGACAGAAGCCCTTTCTCACTTTAATTTTCTCTGAGGAGTGCCTGAACGTGGTGCTGAAGGAGGCTGCCGTGTCAGAGCACCCCGCTGCAGGGAAGGTAGGTGAAGGAGAGCGGGGCTCCCCAACGTGTTACCGGCTGTGCGTGCAGGGACACGTGGGGGACAAGGCCACAAATTTCACCTCAGCTACAATGGGGGGAAGGAGAGGGGGAGTGAAAAAAGGCATGCAGATCCAAAGAGGAAGACATGCCTGCTTTTGGTGCAGGGGACAGGTATGAGCATGGAGTGTGGCTCTAGTGTTTGGGGTCTGTGGTGATGCTGAGGGTCAGTTGGTCGGTGGCACAGTGTCGGGGATGCTGGGACTGACCAGCCCACCGTGCTTGTGTATCTGCATTATAAGAAGGCAGGAGGAATTAGAAATCTCCTCTATACCATGAGCTCAGGCTCTAAGAAAGAGCCCTGAGTCTCTTGGCAGCAGGACAGTGCTGCAGTGCCAGTGATTCCTCTCATAGTCTCACCTGCTCTGTGGATATGAAAAACAGTGGCCACCAGTTAATGACCTATAGCCTGAACAAACATTATGGGTGGTGAAATATTAAAAAGGGTGGTAAACCTGGTAATATATGGAAAGGGCAGCAATGAGGATAAGATTTTTATCTATTGCATTTCCCACGTGGTTTCTTTATTTACATGTACTTTCAATCTGGGGAATGGCACAGCTTGCAAATGCAAATTGATTGAATCTCCTGCTTTGACAAATCAAGGATTTGTGTGATTTTAAGGACTCCAGCTCAAAAACTGAGCACTCTATCTGAAAGCCCTCATCTTTTGCATCCAAATAGATGCTATGCACCTGTGCTGTCAGAGGCACCAAACTTTTTCTTCCAGTGAATGCTGGTCTCTGGAGAAAGTTTGAGTTGGCTTCTGAAACCTGTCCTGGACTATTGCAGAGTAACCTAGGCTGACATCTAAATGATGCAAATAGTATTTATATTATCAGTTCTTCAGGCTGTTTCCCACTTTACTCAATGGGAAGGGCTATCAGCTGGTCTCTGGGTAAGCATTTCTACTTTTCTCCAAACACAGTTGCTGGGGCAACTGATAAAGACTTAGTCAGTCAAAAAGTGTCATTAACCATTGTGAGGATCCATGCAAAGTATGAAGATTTTGCCAACACCTGCTTTAACAATAGTAAATTAATACAAAAATTGTATTAATTTTTGTATTAATACAAAAATTGTATACAAAAATATTTTGTAAAGTTTTTCATTTTAGTGTCAGAGCACCAGACTGAAAGCCAGTATAATGCTTCTTAAAAATCAAAGTCTTTAAACTCTGTTAAATTCTCTTTTAGAGATACCAGTATGAGTACTCTATGCAAGGCTGTCTTGTTTCCCGGTCAGATTGGAGAATGCCTTGCCAAGGACTGCAATGTTAAGTTAAGCCCTGATGTTCCAATAACTGTTCTTTACTTCTTGACGCTGAATCCTGTGGTTAGGAATTGCAACATGTTAATAGACAGTAATTTGCTTCCCTTAATTCTTTGCAAATAAATTTCTACGCTAGAAGAGGAAAAGGAAAATAATCAGCCCAGTAGTATCTGCATAAAGGAAAGAGAAGAACAAAAAGGAATAAAGATGTCTGAGATACTAAGCAATTGCCTGTAATGATATCTTTTGGCCTGAATCAGTGGTCATAGAAATGAGCTGTATTGATGCACCTCTGATAGGGAAGAGGGCTGTAAGCCTCCTGTCTCTTTTGCAGTGTTTGTGATACAAGCACAACCTTACACTGTTATGAAATGGGACTGTGGGAGTGAAAATTTGTATTACCTGGCTTTCCCTCATTTCTGATGCTGGGGAGGCCACTGCTGGAATATTGTGCCCTGTTTTGCACCCGCATTTGCAAAGGAAAGAAAAGAAACCAAAGTGTGGCAGAGGGGTAGGGAGTTAGCCAGCAATCTAGAACATATTCTTGTGAAGGGAGTTTGATGGAACTGAGTTTGCCTAACCTGGTGAGTTGCTAACAGAAGATGTCCTTACAAGCCAATGTAAGCAAGGGTGTGTGTGTTGCACAAAGTAACTCCTACTTCCACTTGGAAAATGGGAATAAACCACAGAATGTGGAGTGGCCTTCTAACCAACATTTCTGTGATCCTATGGGGTATGAGGGTTTGGGAAATGTTTGAGGATTTTGTTTTGTTTGCTTGTTTTTTGTTTTGTTTGTTTTTCCACTCCTATCTTCCAATAAACTCATGTCCTCAGACTAACCTCCACAGTTCAGCACAGCTGGTAGGATCTGCTTAAGTAGCGCACATGGAGAAATTTGGCAGTTGCATAAGCCCAGGTAATAAAGCCCTACAGATAGGTTTGTGTGGATCCAACTTTGCATTTGGTTTAAGCTGTTGCTGCAGTCAGTGTTCTTATAAGCATTTGACCTCCAAGTTTTAACAAAATAAAGTGAGATCATGTAGTATTCTCTCAGTACAAATAGATGCTATGAGAACTCAAGAGTCCAGGATGTTACACTGTAATGCTAATGACTACTTTTATTCCTGCGTAGATCAAAAGAAAGAGAATGTGCCAAAGTTGATGAGGTGGGCTAAAAAAGGGGCTGATGTATATTATTGTGGTAACAGGATGGACATGCATACACTTCCCTGCCATGCTTTAGAAATAAATCTGTTTTTCTGGCTAAAAGGAGTCAAGTGCAGACAGGTATGGTTAACATGCATCCTGTTCACAAGCAGCAGTCCTTGATTTCTTCATACAGAAAGCTTGAGAAATTGGCTCAAAGGCAAACAAGTAGTACATAAAGATGAAAACCAGTTGCAGCCATTGGATGTGACTCATTATAAATTGGTGAGTCAGCAGGCTTGGGAACTAGGGAATGATTTGTAGTATAAAATAGCAGACTTCAAGTCATTGGAGCAAAAACCTTAAATATGAATAAACTCTAAGAATTCCTGTAACTTGATGTTCCTGTGGTTTGCTGTCCAGAAATATGAAATGATCAAGGGAAAGAATTTCAGCATGGGGCACAGGGAGTACTCTTGGCAGCTGGAATGTAATCCATGTTGCTTACTCGCATTGTTAGAAAATGACAGGGAAAACCATAGCCACTTCCAGCAATCTAAGCTGGACAGGAAATATTTCACAGGACCTACAAAGGCTTGAATCAGACATACCTAGTAAATTTCCACTTGAAAAAATACAATGAACTTCACCCAAAATCATACTTATGATAATCAGAAGACTTAAATTTTTTAAAAAAATTCTCTCTGGTAAATTATTTTACCTGGATTTCAAATACCAAATAACAAAACGCGCACTTAATAATATTAGCCTAAATTATGGCAAACAATTCGATTTACAATTTGGCCCTGAGCTGGCTGACTTCTAGACAAGGATGATTCTTAAAGAGAATAAATACCAGAAAACAACAAGTATTCAAGCACTTGCACCTTCTGAATTGTCTTTAGTGCAAAAGACAGGCATGATTCTAAAGACAGTTATTGCTGTTTGCTTTGTGTAGAGTTGAAACTTGGGTAGTTACTTAATGGTCAGTTCTGTTAGAAGTGCAAATCTGTGTAACTATAATATGTTTGGAAGAGTTCCTGAAAGTTCTTGCTACATTGCATGCCTTCAAAGGGCAGAGAAGGATGGTGCAATGTCTTTAACAGATTACACAGCAACAAGGTGATTAAATCAGCATGGCAAGTTGCACAGATGTTTTAGCTGAGAGCAATGCACACTGAAATGCTGCATGAATGCTTTTAGTTCATTTACTGAACTCAATGGGAATTGACTAATTGAGTCTTATGCCACTAAAATATTAGAGCTGGGAGATCCCATGGATCATTGTCCCATTCATACCTATTTTGTCTTTAGGTAGGTGTCTAGTTACTATTTAATGGGTACATTTTGAATCTAAGTGGGCAGCTAACTGCCAGAGAAATAGCCCTCAAGTTAATCTTTGAAGTAGCAGGATCTGTTGTCTGAGAGCTTCTGCTTTCTTGTGTGACTGACTAAGGAGCCCTGGAAGGGAGGGAGCAATGAAATGCCGGTGCAAAGTTTCACTCAAAAAAGAAAGCAGAAGGCCCAATGCAGAGGTGAAAGCAGAGGTGCCTAATGAAGGGAAGGCAACGAGAGGAGTGTAGTGAAGGCATCAGCAAAAAATGTCTCTATGAAGCTGATGCTTAAATAAAGCTGAAGAAGCAGGAATTTGCTAAAGTAAATTACTTTTTTTTGGTTAATCTTTTAAAAATTCCTTTGTCTTCTATTCCTTGAAACAGTAGAAAACTTTGTAATACATTCTTTTAAATGTCATTGTAAAGACATTTGACCAGATTTATTTGACAAAATCAATCTATATAACAAGTAACATTCTTTGAGGGCTGACTATGAACCTAAGCCCATCTTGTTAGAAGGGTGATATTCATTTGGTGACTGACAGCAATACATTTTTCTACAGAAAATTTGCCAAAATGTTTTCTGTGGTCTCTTGTGGCACATGAAGTAGTGTAATAGGCACTCATCCAATCCTTACACTAAATGCTAGTGAGTCTAAAAATGAATTTTGCTTAAGTATAGGTCTTCTGTAGCTTAATAGGATTCTTCATTTAACCCATAGCAATTAATATGGGTAGAGAGTTGTCCTGCTGAGTGATGTGGCCTTGTTGTGAACGACAGATGTGATGTAATTTGTGTGGCCAGTCAGATGAATGAGAATGAACCGGGAATGGGCAGGGAGAGATCAGCAAAGCACCTGTTCCCATGCTATGGTGTTGCAGCCAGGCATGTAGCTTCTTCTCTGTCCTCCACTGGAGTGAGATTAGTGTCTGACTCAGCTTTCATGAATTCTTTGATTCGTAAATGACAAACAGGACTGCCATGGTGCAGTCTGACCTGCAAAGCCTTTTGGGAGAACTTTCCTTCTTGTTTATGTGTAACTTTCATTTAATAATGAGATAAAATTTGATTCTTGATTATTATTTTTAATGGCTCTATCTTTAAAAAGGAAGAAAGGAAAAGCTTCCACAGTTAATTATTTTAGGCAGGCAATGTGTGTCTTATGCTTAGGGCTTCCAAATACCAGGGACTAATTCTTGCTAGGAAAGCCTGGGAAAGTTGACCTGGCAGTGTGCCCTAATGCTCAAGTAATAACAAGTTCTCTTGGGCTAGCAGGGTGGGGAGAAAATTCCAGCAGAAAACACCAAAAATACTACTACTTATGGGGAAATGGTTTCAATGGCTAAATCCCACTCTGCTGGTTTAACTTGTGCTGGTTTCAGACCTCATGTGCTACATGCTCATGATACTTCATTTTCATCACTTCTCATCTGCAAAATACCTAACATTTTTTGGTGTTGTCCAAGTCATCTTTCTTTTCTGCTTGCTCAAAAGTTCTCCTGTTCTCTTTGTAGTTCATTTGAGATATTTTTTTTTAAAAAAGGCACAAATAAATCCCCAGATCTTCCTAATGTACTTTATAAACCAATCAGATATCAAGCATAGTTCCAATAACTGGCCCTATTCAGGCTTGCAAAACTTCTCAGAAATTGCTTGCCTTAAAAACACAACAAATTTCCCAGTCTCCTCGGTAAAGCGTCTGGGATTCCAAAGGAAAATCCCTATAAAAAGGTAATATTGCTTGTTTTGTCTTTCCCGGAAAGAATTAATCATTGCAGAAACTTTTTTGTGTTAAAAAGAAAAAAAATCTTGTAATGATATTTTGGAAGTTGGACTATCAAGACAGACTAGGCAAAGGGAATGTGGGAGGAATGTTATCTATAAAAAGCAGAAAAAGATCAGTGTTTGGGAACAGAACAGCTGCTTTCCCATACCAGGGTTTTTTACCCATCACGCCTGCTCTGCTGTTAATAGTGGGCAGTAATGGATGTTTGCAAACATTCCTCCAACAAGCAACTTTGAACAAACTGCATTGGAAAGCTTCTCCCTAACCACGGACAAAACTCTTTTAGGCACAAATATAGTACCTGTGGCTCAGACAATCCCCAAGCCACAAAGCGCTGGGGGCTAAGAATACTTTGTGGAAGAATTGGGCCAGTGTTATGATACTTAGTCCTTCCTTAGGCATCACTTGGTGGCCACAGCAAAATGAGTTAAGTAGTACTTCTGGCCCGAGTAAAGCCATTGTATGAGATAACATCCCATATGTTTTTACAAGAGATTTCTACCACTTTTTCAGACTTGAGGAAGCCTTATAAATAGGATTCAGTACGAGAAGCATTAGATATCTGCTCTGAATTCTGAGGATTAAAGATAGGCATAAATAAATAATGAAACCTTCAAATTTGTGGGAGTGAGAAAGGGAGAGGTGAGGAGGTGAGCTCCATTTCTTATTGAGATACATGTGTAAACCTGGTTTTGTATCATGCACCAGCTACGTGATTTTTGTGCAGTTTGTACTGTGTCTTCAGGAAGATATAGACAGTCTGAGGGAGAAGCTATTCTAAAGTGTCCTGACATATGTCCTTAGCCTTCAAAACAGATTGGAGTCCATGACAAACTTATTGGGTTCTATGTTCAAGCTTAGTGATTTGATGACTAAACTTCCCATCTAATTTCTGACCCAACCTTATTAATGGCCACTGTAAATTTTCTGTACTGTCTCGTACCTTTAAAAAATTATACTTGTTTTATGCTTATTTCCCTTCTCCAAGAATGTCTGAGAGAAGATTAGGAGCAATCAAATGCATCAGCTCAATCTGAAGCTACCTCACCTGAACCCAGGTGACCAAGCTTGTATGTGGCATTCAAGGAACCCCACTAGCAGTTCCCAGTCCCTATGTTTCAATGTATCTCCCTGATCATTCATAGAA